>JABUQX010128711.1:0-12500 GCA_015478945.1 Trachelipus rathkii
AGAGATCTACTTCAAAATATAAAACATTAAAAAAAAAACAGTATAAAAATTATTTATTTAAATATAATCTAATACCTTAAATTCTTGAAATGAAAAATTAAAATATTAAAAATAAAGTAACAAGTTATTTATTTAAATATATGCTAACCTTAATTTACCAAACTGGAGCCTAATCAACTAAGAGTGAGCTTCTACTATAATCACACAATACACTAGTTATTTTATTATGCGGTGTTCATTATAACTATATATATATATATATAATATATATATATATATTATATATTTATATATATATAATAATATATATATATATTTATATTATATATATATAATATATATATTATATATATATATATTATATAAATCTATATATATTATATATATGATATATTATTATATATTATATATATATAATTATATATTATATATATATATATATATTATATAATTATATATATATATTATTATATATATATATATAATATATATATATATATATATTTATATAAATATATATATATTTTATATAATTATATATATATATATATATATATAATATATTATAATATATAATATATATAGTATATATATATATATATATATATAAATATATATTTATATATAATATTATATATATATATATATATATATATATTATGTATATTGATAACAGTTGGTTTACAACCAAGTAACTCTCGAATGAAAATTTAATACGAAAGATTTGTGAGCGGAAAAGATATTATATTCCTTGGATGTGTTTTCTGATGCAAACAAGTTTTTAAAAGGTTAAAGTGGTTCTCTTAAATTTGTAATTATTTTTGTCATAAAAGTTTCATCGTTAAGTAATTGTTAACACAAAGTGTATGTTTAACAAGAAAGTGCTCTTTGCTGCGAAGAATTTCAAGTGGAAACTACCTTGGAATGTTTTCGTGTCCGTGAAAATCGGATAAGCTAAGTTGAATGTTAAATTTAAACATGTAACTCGTGAATAATTGATAGTAGAAATTAATACTTAAATAATATTAAAGTAATGTAAATAAGCAGTGAAATTCACTTGTATATCATTAGAATTTGTGTGAAGTTAGCCATCGAAAATTAAGTTAGATTATGACTTTAAAGTGCGCAATTTGGATAAATAAAGAATAAGGAAATGAGACGAAGGGTTGTCTATACATTTGAGAGCACTATATAGAAGTGTAGGGTTGAAATGTAATACGGAGAATTTTTATGGATATAGGTTAGGTTGCGTTAAGTTCGTAAAGTAATATTTTGGTGAGCAGTAAATTGCATAGCTGCAATATTTGTATATAAATATAGTGAGGTTGCGTAATGGCAATAATTGTAGATGAAACAAGTGTCTTGGTGCAAGGTAGTTTTGAATAAAACGAGTTGAAGTAAATATTTAGTTCAGTGAGATAATATAACGACGGAATTTATTTTAGGAATTAATAGCTAAGTTTTGAACAATGTGGAAGTGAGGTTTTAGTATATTTTATTATTATTATTATTATTATTATCTATTATATTCTTATTATTATTATTATTATTATTTATTATTATTATTATATATCATTATCATTATGATTATTATCATTATCATTATCATATCAATTTATTATTTTATTATTATTATTAATTATTATTATTATTATTATATTATATCTATGATTATTATTGATTATTATTATTATTATTATATTGGTATTAAGTTTCAATTCGTTATTTTATTATATATGTGTGAGTTGAAATGCGGACACCAACAGTGCAATAGACGTAGATCTGTTGTTGTATGAATGCATTTTATTAGGTTGGTAGCAGTGCTACGAATTTATTATTATTTTATATTATTATTATTATTATATTATTATATTATTATTTATTATTATCAATTATTATTATTATTATTTATTATTATTATTATTTTAATTTTATTTTAATTATTATTATTACTGTACTATAAGAATATATATTATACTATAGTATATATATATAATATATATATATATAAATATAATATATTATATATATATTATATATACCATATATATATTTTAATATTATATATATATATATATTTATTATATATGGACTTTTTTGTTTTAAGGACCCAGTGGCAGGACGATCCTGTGAAGAGACCAGTGTGTGAAACTTTTGTGTAACTCTGGAGTGTACCAGGTTGTACTGGTAGTGGCAATCTGAGTCCGGCACCATGCGGTGCATGAGTGGAAAGAAGCAGTTGGCCATTTGACGGACGATTGTGGACTAGATATTACGAAGAGAGATTTTGAAGTCCGCTATATACTCACTATAATATTCCAAGAATTTTGAGGGTGATTCTAAAACTCACTATAATATCCGAAGAATTTGAGGGCGCTATAGCCAACTGCACTACAATATCCAAAGAGGTTGAGGGTGGTAGCATCTACTTATATCAACAGAGGTAGGGTGCCTGTGTAGTGATCACTTACGGTATCCAAAGAGGTTGAGGGTGCCGAGTAGCCCTCACTACATCCGAAAGTTAGTCCAGGTTGAGGTGTGGAACACCGACATTGAAGCCACCGGCGTTTATGGTCTGAGTTGGGGATCTACAGGATCTAATGATAAGTTACTTGATAACCAGATTTCCTAAGTATTTTTATGGTTATTTCATTTCAAGATAACTTGACTTGTGTCAGGTAATAACTATTAACGTGAATTTTATAAATTGGAATGTTGTTAATCATTATGATAATATTTTCGGGGGTATACTTATTTATGAGTAATTTAGTATAGTATAGCCATTAGGATTTTTGGTTTTTGGATATATTTCTATATATATATATTTATCGATTTGGTGTGGAAATTCATATTAATACACTTTTGTGTGTGCTTCTGGACTTCTCAGAGAGACGTGAATCCCTTGTTATGACCAGAGCAAGGATTGCTTGAACGGATATGGCGGTGGTCGGTGTTTAAGAGACCGGCTTACATTATTGGTAGGCGATCGCTACATATTTGGTGGCCCGCCGTAGCCTTCTTCAGGTGGTGAGATCAAGCGACTAGGTAGCTCTTACAAAACTTAAGTAGAAAAGATTTTTTTTCATCTCTGAGGACAGCATTGATGGGAGTAGGAGAGGAACATAATCACATAATTGGTTCAAGACAATCAATACTTATCCCTTAGTTGAAGTATTTTTTTAATGTAGAAATTTTTGCAACCTTAATTTTGAATTTTGTGGAAGCCTTATATTTTTGTGGAGCCCTTATATTTTTGGGAGCCCTTATATTTTTGTGGAGCCTTATGATCTTTTGTGGGCCCATATAATGTTTTTGTGGAGCCCTTATATTTTTGTGGAGCCCTTATATTTTTGTGGAGCCCTTATAATTTTTGTGGAGCCTTATATTTTTGTGCAGCCTTATATTTTTTGGAGCCTTATATTTTTGTGCAGCTTAATTTTTTTGTGGGGCCTTATATTTTTGTGGACCCTTATATCTTTGAAATTTTTGATTAGCCCTATATTTTTTGGGAGCCCTTACTTTGAATTTTGGTTGGAGCTTTTTGAATTTCTTTTTGAAATTCTTAAATTTTTTTTTGTTAAGGTCTGGAAATCTTTGAATCGTGAAGTTTTGTAAAAATTTTTGGCGCGAAAAAACAATTCGTAAACTATCTTTTTGAATTTTTTTTTTTTTTTTTTTTTTTTTTTTTTTTTTTTTTTTTTGAAATTTTTCGTGGGAAGTTTTGAAGGTTGTGGTTTGAGTAAAGCTCTTAGACAGTTTTGGATCGAAAAAAAAAGAATTTTTGTTTTTGAAGTGAATTGCTTTGGAAGAGCTTTTAAGTTGTTTTTGAAATTTATATTTCTTTGAAAATTTAATGTTGAGCCTTTAAGCTATTTTTTAAAATATTATTTTGAATTTTTGAATTGAATTTTCTCGTGAGCTTTCGAGAAATTTAAAGTTCTTGAATTATTTTGTGTAGAATTTATACAAATATTTCTACATTTTGATTTCAAGGTATAGACAAGCAGTGGTGATTGATTTTTTTTTTGTATTTTGGTAATTTTGAAAAATTTTTCTTTATTTACTATTTGGGTGTGGGAGTGGTATATATATTCGTTTGAGGTACACACATACAGTGGTACCCAATTGATTTATTCTCGTATACATTTTCGAATTTACATTGTGGGTGTGGGGATTTACACACATTGATAAAGGAATTTTTTTTTTTGATAAATTTTTTTTTATCGTGTATTGTTCATCTGTATAAATTGATATAGTAAAGAGAAGCAGTATGGTGGGTACTGACAAAGAAAATGATGGAGGTGCAAAAGGAGGATTAAGGGCAATGGCCTTACTAAATGAATTACAACAGGTGTTAATAGCTGAGGCAGAGATATATAGATTTATGGTAGTGTAAAAGACGTATTGGATGGTGTTCTACAGGTTCTAGAAACAAAGATGGAAAATCGAAATATCAGAGCAGACTAGTGAGCGTAAAATAGTAGTTACATGCAAAGGTGGACTAAAGAAAAGAAACGTCAAATTTGGAACATTCAGTGAGAAAAAGGAGTATAGCTAAGATAAACCCGCAAGTGCAGTATGCCTGAGTACAGGAAAAGAAGTTCTCTGAAGTACGATGATGATTCTTTGCAATAGCAGCGAAACTGATTAAAGGTGTGATCAGAATATAAAGAGGAGGAACAAACGAAAAAGACTTTAAGGAAGTATATCGGTGAATGATAGTTTCCGAATAAAATAGAGTCAGAAGGGGACAGTGAGTTGGATAAAGGTGGTAAGTTGTGGTTGAAGAGGTTGGTGGAGGACACGGAAAATCGTGGTATGGTTAACCCAAATATGTCGCTTGTACCAAGGGTGCCATCATTTGGCTGTGGTGAACTATTCGGAGGTGATGCGTACGTACGTATAGCTAAACACAAAAGCGGTAAACCTTAAAGTAGGGCAGAGACAAGTGACATGACCTTTGATGCTTTACATTGAAGACTTTGAGCGGTACGCGAAAGAACAGTCTGGAAGAGACAAGCTCGGTGGGCTGTTAACTTGGAGGAGCTTTTTGAGGTGGCCACTCAGAACATACTATAGTATATACAGGGCAAAAATGAAGTATGTAACCATCGTGTCAAGGCTACGTAGTTGGTGTAAAGAGGAGAAGGACAATGAGGTAATGGATCTCCAGAAGGAATTCTGGAAAATGGAGATTAGGAAAAACGAAAAGATTGCTGAGTTTGCTCTGCGGATGCAGACAACGTATGAGGCAGCAACAGAAGAAGATCAGAGGGATACTGGGATCCTAAAGAAGCAGTTCGTGAACTGCCTGCCTAAAAAAGTGGCCAGAAGGTTTAAGTTACGGATGGGGAGTGAGAAGGAGAGTATGAAGGTACGGTGGAAGGATATGGTGAGCTGGGCCCAAGAAGAAGACGAATTGGAAGACCAAATGGAGCCAGAAGCTGAAGGCATTCCTATATGGGCAGCCGTACAACAAGCAGACAACCAGAGGAGGACATATGCGGACCAGGTCCGTTATGGGAGACCGGCACCGCAACGGAACGATGGACCAAGGGAGTATAGTAGAAGGAGTAGTAGGTCATATAGTGGGCAAAGAATAAGGTGCCATCATTGTGACAAGGTGGGTCACGTAAAGAGAGATTGTTGGAGGTTCAGAGGGTGGTGCCTAGGATGTGGCAGTAATGAGCATAAGCTCATGGATTGTGGAGCAAGGATGGGTCACGGATTCCAGCGTAGAAGTGACAAGGAGCAAGAACAAGGTCCCCCAAGAACAGTGGAAAGAAAGTGTTTTCTTTGTGGAGAGGTTGGACATTGGGGACAGACTTGTCCATTGAAAGGAGAATTTGATGAATGGAGAAAGAACAAACCACCAGGTTCGGGAAACGAGCCTGCTCCGCCATTGCCCGGGACGTGTTCGGAGCCAACCCCCAGTATAATGTGTCCACAAGGTATCCGTTAGTCATAGGAAAGGGTGCTTAACCCTGAGGCAAGCAGAGTTTGTGATGAGCTAGATAAGATAAGCGATACAAAAGGTAGCGAAGGCATGGTTAACCAACGGAAATTACAAACAGGAGTGTACATACTAAAAAGGTGATATCAGTTACGGTTCTGAAAGTTTGAAAATGCACCGTTGTGCGGGGAATGATAAAACTTGATGGCTGTAGAGATGAATTCGACAGTGGATTCGGAGCCGATAGTTGTTTTAATCGGGAAAGTGAACTGTCAGGGATTCCCAAATCCGGTTAGTATTGAATAAGGTAATGAGGTTAAGAGGTGTGGGTCCCACAGCTTTGTTTAGATTCGCACCGCACCGCAACCGTTGAGAATCACTATTGATGAAATCAGCTATGGTCAGTCAGATTTCATAATGGTAATAAAAAGTTGAACGGAAGGGTGTGATATTGGGGATGCCGTTTCCATGGTAAAAGAAAGTTTTTAAGCTCCCATCACTGTAGACGGATCCCATTGTAAAAGAGGTATGTGACATTGGTGTCAAAGAGCAGTGTATTTGATTGGATGGTCCAAAGACTGTATTAAAGTGTGGTAACCTCGGTGCCCTGTGTATATGGAGAAGAACAGTAAGTTCGAAGGATGATTGGGAGATATTAAGCGTAGAATGGAAGTATAACAATAAAACCAAAGGAATTCATGATGGATGGTACACGTACAAGAGCCAGAAAGAGTTGTTACTGGAGGTGTAGAGGTGGAAAAAAAGGTTACAACAAACGATTTAAAATCATACCAGGGTTGGTGAAGTGGGTAGAAAAAGGAGGTACGATATTGTTAAAGAAGTTAATACCAGTTAAAATTAGGTAAAGGTGAGCAAGTAGGTACAGCGCATTTAGTAGTAGATGAAGACAGGTTGAGAAGTTATGAAACCAGTGTGTGTACTCTAAACACCACAGTGTAAGAGTTGTCGGGTCCATCTAGTACTGAACAGGAGTGGACGAAGGAAAAATTAAAGACAGATAAAATTTATGGAAGAACTGTCACCAGAACAGATTGAGCAGATTTTAGAGGTACTGTGGAGACAACGTAAGGTATTTAGTAGAAGTGACGTGGATGTTAGTGAGACATCAATGACATCATATAGGATGAAACTGCATGATTATACCCCTATATACCAACGGGCCAGGAGATTTGATCAAAGAACAAATGAGGAGATTGAGCATCAGGTAAAGGAGTTGTGTTTAAGAGATATAGTGGAGCCGTGTGCTGCAGAGTGGAGCTCACCGGTAGTGCCGATACGAAAGAAAGATGGGACGCTCAGGTTGTGTGTCGACTATAGGAGGCTTAACAAGGTTACAGAGAAGCGGACAGGTTCTCTATGGCGAACAACACAGAGACGGTTTTCGGGTGCCACGGTGCCCATTACTTTGAAGTTTATATTTGGTCAAGGGTTACTACAGATTAATTTGGAGGAGGGTAGTAGAAATTTTACAGCTTTTTCGACTGTCAGTGGGCAGTACCGTTTTAAAAGATTAAGCTTTGGCTTAAAGAACGGACCTGCGGCGTTTCAACGGGAAATGCAGAGAATACTTTCGGGGTTCAGTAAAGATAGAGTGGTAGTATATGTTGATGATGTATTGTTGATTTCAGGAGAGTTTGAGGAACATCTGGTGTTAATAGAGCAGGTACTGCAGCGGTTTTGTGAAACCAATGTGAAGGTTAAAGTTAGTAAGTGTAATTGGGTACAGAAAGAGGTACAGTTTTTGGGCCTTATTATTGTAAGAACGGGAATACTGAAACTTCAAGAATATCTGTCGCAAATTGAAAAACATTGAAAACGCAAATAATCTCGGAGAATTGAGAAGATACTTAGGTATGAATAAGCTTAACAGCGAAGTCTTATATAAAACTGTTCAGAGGTATCTGGCATCCTTAGTGCGCTACTGGTGGTAAAAAGGAAGGTTCCGATAGGATGGCACAGATGAGAAGAACAAAGGCGTTTGTGGACTTAAAAGAAAGAATGAAGGAGTCGGTGGAGTTGGCGTTCCCAGATTTTTCGTCAAAGGCCAAATAGTAAGAGTTATTTGTGGACGCCTGTGGGTTTGGTATGGGAGCCGGGTTGCGCCAGGAACAAGGAGGAGAAAGAAGGGTGATCGCTTTTAATTCTCATTCATTCAATACTTGTGAGAGGAGAGCTTCAACCATCGAAAGAGAACTTCTTGCAATCAGGGGGGGGGGTGAAAAGTTTTAGACCATTTTTGTTAGGCCAAAATTTTATTTTATATACCGATCACCGACCTCTAGTATATTTACATACATATGAAGTTGGTTGATAGCAAGCTGGCACATGTATTAGATGATCTAAGTGAGTACAGTTTCGAGGTGCGGTATTACCCAGGTAAAGACAACATTTTTGCGGATACTTGGTCCAGGTGCCATAGGAGTGAAGATCAGGATGAAGAACCAGCTGATCCATGTGCCCTTCCTGGAGGGTTAACCATAATAAAACTAGTTCCCGGTGGAGCGGACTCCTTATTTATTAGTTTGAAGGTTGTTTTGGAGGATGTGCAGGTACAGGGTACCGTACAAAATCACAAAGTGTTAAGAGAGACATTGATGGATACACTCATAGAAGATCGAAAGTTGTATGGGGTAGAGAAGAAACAGAAGTCGTTAAAGTATTTGAGGGCATTGAGGATGCCTGGTAGAGAACCGGTACCAGAAGTGTTGTTGGTGGCAAGTGACATGTTTGAAGTGAAGATCTGGTTACATCATGGTACGTGCTGCTCGGTGGTGTACTTGGGTCCTAAAGTGGGAAAGAAAGAAAATCTTAAAAGTGTACACATACAAGTGCTTGGTGGTACACACTTTAACCCCTTAAGAAATGACGGAACATTTAATAGTAACAATAGAAACATCATGGTTGATGAACTTCCATCTCAGGAAGAGTTACAGCAGGAGGATGAGGAAATAGAGGATTCCGAAAATGAGTTAAGTGAAGACCCTGGGAATAACTTGGTGCAATATGGTACAGATGAAGGTCTGGACATAAACTTGATGATGCGGGAGAGGTGCCATATATCACGATTAAGTTGCAACCATGTATTAGGAGGTGTAGCATGGCAGGAGGTCTGTATTGGTGAGGTACGGAAGTGTGCGTTCTTGGATACAGGTGTCTAATACAAGAAGGTGTAATTCAGGACCTGGAGAATTTCGGGCATATTCGAAGGAAATGGTCAATAAACTTGACACTTAATGGAGTCACTACAGGTATTGTGGAGTGTAACATGGCTGTAGAAATTGAAATTAGTACTTTGTATCGGCGGGTGGTGTTACCATTGGCTGTGGTACAGAATGGGTACATTCCAGCATGTATGCTGTTGGGTATGAACTATTTGAAGGAGATAGAGGCAGAATTAGACTTTGGTGAAGGGATAATTTGTCACGGTGATGATGCAGATAATGTAAGTGAAACATTTCTGACAACAGTGGGAGTGTATAACGTAATGGTACAGGGTAGAGGTATAAGTAACATGATATCGGTTCATGACATTACTAGACTTCAAGAAAGGTCAGAGGTGGTAAGGACACTGAGACAAAAGGTGAGAATAAAGCAGTTAATAACGAAAGGAGATGTACTACTTAAAGAATTTTATCGGTACCGGGATGATTTTCGAATGAACGGGTCCATTTTGGTAAAGAGGATGGGAACGAAATATTTCAGTGCAGTCATTGGGTCCCAACAGTTAGTGTATGTGTGGTAACAAATAGGAACATGGCGCACATTGGAAGGGACAAGTTAATTTTAATTGCTGTCTAAATATGTGTTGCCACCCGAAAATGTATTTGGTACAAAAGTTTGCTATATGTGTCCAAAAGTGTCAGCTCAATAAGATTGATCATCAAGTAGTATTCCCGCCTATGTGGAAGATAGAGGTCCGGAACCCGTTCGAGTTGGTAGCAGTGGATGTGATGGCGATGCCTAAAACAAGAAGAGGCAATGTGGCTTGTTTGGTCGCAGTGGACCATTGTAGTAAGTGGGCTGCGGTGAAACCGTTGAAGGATAAGTCGGCAGGAAGTGTTGCTGACTCCTTCGAGTTCCAGATGTTACCAGCGTTTGTGCGGTCACCTCAGAAAGTGTTAACCGATAACGGGAGTGGAGTTTGAAGTGTAGGTTTGAAGAAAAGCTTCAGGAGTATGGGATAAGAGACAATTACTACAGCAGCCGTATAAAACCAGCCGAGTAATGGGCCTGTGGAACGTGAAAATAGGACCTTTGCTTAATTCCTGAGAAGTATTATGGAGAAAGACATTGATTGGGACAGTTGTCTGCCAAGAGCGGTACTTGTGTATAATAATACAAAACATGCGTAGCTTGGAGTGTCCCCGGTGGAAAAATTGATGGTGGAGAAGCATGAGAAAGGTAAAGTGGTACCGATTCCGAGAGATCAGCAGGAGAAGTGGCGGGAAGGACACCCAAATTGGTTACCGTACGCGGTAGAGGTAAGAGTTAAAATAAAAATTGTAACAATGGATAGAAGTTTGAACAGAAAATTGAGTGGAAGTATGAGGGTCCGTTTACAATAACTAAGGTTATATCAGGAGGTATGTCGTTTGATATTAAGGGCAAAACTAAGGCAGCAAGAGTGCACTACTCCATTTGAAGGTTTGGGCGGATTCCCCAGAGTACTTAAGACAATATTTCCAGTGTGACATGTGGATTGGGATCCAAAAGAACATCAGGAAGAAGTGGAAGAGGTACAGAAATGCAATGGAAGTATTACATCGGTCAGGCGAGCATCCACCAAGTAGTTGAAATACCCAAAGAACGGGGATGAAAATCAAAGAAGCTTGGCGTTTTTTGTTGAGCAGATGGCAATGAAGAGAGGAGGTGCAAAAGCGTGTATGCGGTGCAACCGGAAGAGCTTGTGGTGAAAACTAAAGTACCCAAACGGAAGATTATGGTACAGTGCTCTCACCCATTGATGCTAGTGAGTTCCGCAACTGGTTCGATGAAGAGGAGGTGGATGGTGGTATGGAGAGTGATTATGATATTAATAAGTTTGTAAAATCACTAATGTTTCCAGAAAATAGCTACTCGTTGGGAGTCCATATCAGTGACGAAAGTGGTGAAGAAGTGGACTTCATTATGGAGCAGGAGGTGGAATCGACTATGAATCAGGAGATGGACTCTGTTAAAGACCAAGAAGTGGACTCTAGTAAAGGTCAAGAGGTGGACTCTGTCACACAGCAAGAAGTAGAGGAACCAGTGGTGGAGCAAGTAGAAGGTGTAGAAGAGGTCAACATCATGGTGACCAGTCCGGAGGGTTCCGAATATAGGCCACGGTCTATATATGATGAGTTGTTGGAAGTGGGTGAGGTACCTGATGCAATGATGATGGGTACTGGGCATGAGGAACAAGAAAAGAGTTTATCGGATTCAGATGTATATACGGTACCAATGACCAGGTCGAGAGGATCCGTGCCAGAACAGCCAAATGTGATGAGGAGGATCATTGAATACGAAAGGAGAACTGAGGCACGAAGAAGGGCATCAACGGGACAGATGAAGTGAGGTTCAGTGTTCATTTGATGGTATTAGTTGTTGATTTTTTTTTTGATTTTTTGAAGATTGTGTTAAAATCTTGGAGGGGGAGTTGTATAACAGTTGGTTTACAAACCAAGTAACTCTGAATGAAAATTTAAATGCGAAAGATTTTGTGAGCGGAAAAGATATTTATTCTTGGATGGTTTTGTGAGCAACAAGTCTTTAAAGGTTCAAAGTGGTTCTTAAATTGTATTATTTGTCATAAAAGTTTTCATCGTTAAAGTAATTGTTAACAGCAAAGTGTTTTGTTAACAAGAAAGTGCTATTGTTGCTGCGAAAAGGTTTCAGTGGAAACTATCTTGGAAGTTTCGTTTCCGGTGAAAATCGGGTAAGTTAAGTTGAATTGTGTAAATTTAGACATGTAACTGGTGAATAATGAATTTTTGTAATAGTAAAAGTTAATACTTAAAAATTTAAAGAATGTAAATAACAGTGAAATTCACTTGTACTATTCATTAGAATTTGTGTGAAGTTAGCATCGAAAATATAAGTTAGATTAGAATATTAAAGTGCGTCAATTTGGATAAATTAAGAATAAAGAAATAGAGAAGGGTTTGATAATGCATTTAAGAGCACTAAAAGAAGTGTAGGGTTGAAATGTAATACGGAGAATTTTTATAGCAAATATAGGTTAGGTTGCGTTAAGTTCGGAAAGTGAAATATTTAGGTGAGAGTAAAATTGAGTAGGTGCAATATTTGTATTATAAATATAGGTGAGGTTGCGTTAAGGCAATATTGTAATGAAACAAGGTGTCTTGGTGAAGGTAGTTTTGATAAAGCGAGTTGAGGTAATATTTAGGTTCAGTGAGATAAATTAACGACGGAAAATCTTTCAGGAGATTAAATGGCTGATTTGAACCAATGGTGGAAAGTGAGGTTTATAGTATGTTTATTATTGTTATTATTATTATTATTATTATTATTATTATTATTATTATTA
>JABUQX010128711.1:15000-17500 GCA_015478945.1 Trachelipus rathkii
AACCATTGCGAAAGCCATTGACGATTTTGTCACGACGCGAAGAACTGGATGCCCCGACGAATTGCGTGGGCTTGGGTTTCGATGGCTGTTCTACGATGTCTGGCAAAGAATTAGGTGTCCAAGCAATATTGCGGAAAAGGTATAAAAAAGCATTGTTCTTCATTGCTTTTCATACAAACAAAATCTAGTAGTAAATGATTTGAACCCAATACCAGACATCCGCATTAATCTGTGGGAACTATAAAGGACATTATTATGTTTTTTCGCGAGTCTGTCCTTGAGAAGAAATTACATGCAAACAGTCGCCAAGCCTATTATGCCAATATCAGATGGTCTTAACGACAAGTCTTATGTGCATCAGGTGTTTAAGGAGCACTTTGTACGGCAATGATGCAAGCATCTAGAGAATCCTTTCCATTGAAGGAAATACCGCAACAAGAAAAAGCGCTTTTCAGTTGCACTCAGCGGCATGTAAGTCGTCATCATCATGCTATGATATTGAATCGCGAATACTCTGCGATGTTAGAGTCAGTTGTAAATGCTCTCCAATTCAAGACCTTGGATATAGTCAAAACCTCGCAGCACATTCCACATATTGTGGAAATGGTTAGGAGCCATCGGAAGATGAAGAAAATCACAATTATGAAGTGTTAAAGAGAAGCTTAATCATATCGCTGAAACACTGGACTTGATCTGAATTATACCACGGATATTTGGTAGGCAGCAGCACGGCAGCAACCATCCACCAAGAATCCCACGGGCATCTGAGAGATCCTTATAACTCCGTACTGATTCTCTAACCTCTTCTTTGGAATTAAGGTTTTCTACTGAAAATACACCAGCTCTTATGCATTGACATATCTAGATCCTTTCCACATGCTACTCATAATAATCGATGAGTTAAAGGAAAGAAGCTTCATTTATAGTTTTTTTACCACTTTAAAAGGATAGAAGAATGAGCTGAGAACTTTTGGTACAAATTTGGAGGACATAGAACTGAGTAGTAAGAATAAAAAATCTTGTTATCATCACAAGTCTTAAACGAGACTGAACCATATTTCGTCGACGAAAAGGCTTATGAATGATACCTACTCGAGCCAGCCATGGCACCACCAGTACAGGTAGAACACTCCTTTAGTACTTCGTGCGAAGAATCAAACTTGGCTGTGAAGTGATATTTAATACGACAGGTGTAAACGGACTGGCTATGACGAGTGTACCACAGAATTTGTTTTGTTGACATTATGAGTATATTATTCAATACTTATTAATAATCTGCGTTTGAACCAAGGAAATTATCTTTGAAATATTAATTGTAATATTGGAGAATTTTTGCATCATCTGAGCATATTGTTATTTGATTTCTATTGTTTTAATAAAATAATTTTTTTTTTATACATATTAATCATTTAAATATCCATAACAAATATTTCTAGTTTTATGTCAATCTTTCTTTATATACTATTTATATATATATTATATATATATTAATAATATATATATATATTATATAATATATATATAATATATAATATATATAGTTATATATATATATAAAAGCTCTATAAAATTTTAAGCTGCCCCCCTAAGTTGGAAAGTGGCGACGCCCATCGATATATATATATATAATTATAATATATATATTATTATATATATATATATAATATATATAATATATTATATATATATATTATATATTATAATATATATATAATATCTATATTATATATATATATATATATATATATCATATATTATATATATTATAATTATATAATTATATATATATTATATATATATCTTATATAGTATATATATATTATATATATTCTATATATATATATATATATAATAATATATATATAATATATAATATATATATATTATATATATTATATATATATATATATATAAGGAAGTATATATAGGGTAGGCAGGGTAGGTAGGTCCTACCCATGTTTAGATTTTTTTTTAATAAAATAAATAAATGATAAAGTTAAATTAAATTTTTTAAAATTTTATATTTAAGTGAAAAAAAAAACTGATTTGTAAAATAAATTTAAAGGAAAACAACCATTAGCAATAGCAGTTAATAATAATTAGAATGCATTTGGAATTTTCCTTCTATGCTGTTCAAGAGCAAAATTCTAATCATGGGTTAGATAGATTTCATTTTAATATAAATGTTCATTGGGCTTGGCAGGATCTACCCTACTGACGCTCTGAAGGAATATAAAATTTTACATTACGGGTACGAAGTTGCGTTCGCTTCCGTGATACGGTCAAAAAAATATTGGCAAATGAGGAAAGAATTTGAATCTCTCTCTCTCTCGTCTTCTCTTCCTCTCTCTCTCTCTTCTCTCTTCTCTATCTCTCTCTCTCTCTTCTCTCTCTCTTCTCTCTCTCTCCTCTCTCTCTCTCGTCTCGTCTCTCTAACTACGATGCTACACAAATAGGAATACATTTTTTGTTAATCATAGAAAATTTTTAACTTATGTTT
>JABUQX010128712.1:5000-22500 GCA_015478945.1 Trachelipus rathkii
ATTTTTAACTCAAAATATAATAATTCAAAAAGGCCAGTTTGTGCCTGAATAAATCAAAAAAATCAATAAATCAAAAAAAATCACAACCCTTTGATATATATATATATGTATATAATATATTATATATATATATAATATATATTATATTATTTATATATATATATATATATATATAATTATATATATATATTATATATATTATTATATATATATATATATTATATATATATATTATATATAATTATATATTATATATATATTATATATATATATATATTATATATATATATATATATATATACTGAGGACGATGCGAAGATTAACTGTTGAGTATACGAGTGGAAATATCTGGGTGTCACTGCCTATTGGAGTAAGCTTTTGTTTCGGCCATGTTTAATATAGGAAATCTCACTACCGTAATCGCGGTCGCCTGGCGGGAGATATTTTTTAAATGCTGACTCACTTCAGAATATTTCCGCCTAGCATTCGACAAAAGGAACTGCCGAACGTTGAAAAGAATTTTTAATGAATTTTAAGATTTTTAACACCAATAATTGGCTGTAATTTTGTTTTCCGTTCTTTATATTATTTGTAAAACATTTTTTTATATAGAATTTAAAGACAATAATTTTGGTAATCTCGTATGACTTTGCAGCCTGAATGCAGCGCACTGATATATATTATCTATATATAATATAGTATATATATATATATATATAGTAATATATATATATATTATTATATATATATATATATATATATATATTATATATATATTAATGATGTTCCGGAGCTGAAAATTTTAAGTTCAGTCTTAACCTGAGGTACCCCGATCATAAATTTTAAGTTAATTTGTTAAGGGAACGGAACAGGAATTTCTTATGAACTTTCATTTAACTATAAAGAATGTAAAAAAAAAATTAGATTTTATATAACTTCAACATAAAATCTTAAATTTAGTACAATGCCACTTCATGAACATATGGAAAATTATCATCGAAAGGAATATCTGGGAAGTCCAAAAATTTTTTAGTAAAAGGGAGAGTCGCTTCGTATTTCTAGAACCAGGGGAAACCACAACAAGGAGCAATAGCATCAAAGCCGTGAGATACAGTGGATTTTTTTGAGGAGAAAGTTTCTCCCCAAAAAAGATTTGGCCTATATCCATGACCCCAAATCACAGAAATTAATGAATTTTAACGGCAAACGAGTAACCAGCCATTCACAGTCACTGATGAGCATGGATTCATAGAACTTTTTGCCCATCTTCAACCAAAATATCTTATTCCTAGTAGAAAATATTTTGTAGAGAAGATGTTACCAACTTCACACAGGAAATTATGATCAGCAGTATTCGAGAAGTTCTCTAAGGCTGATCAGAAATCATTTACTACAGATATATAGAGCTAAATAAATATTATTTCTTTAACTGCCTCCGGCTTACCAGCGAGTTTAAAAATGGCACTGTGTACTCATTGCTAAGTATTTCCCAGGTTCTTATTCTGGAATTAAAATCACTATAAGTTTTGAAATTATGATGAATAATTGGGAAATTCCTCCTAACTAAAATCCATTATGAATCCTTCGGATGGAGCATATAACATGAAGCTTGGAACTAATTTAGCAAGATACACAAGTTTTTCCTTGTTTTATTCATAAACTTCAATTTGTTATTAAGATGCCTTATTTTCTCAAACAACAGTGTGATTTAATAAAGAAATATAGGAATATTTGTACACATTTCAATCATTTAAGCTGTAATGAACTTAAAAGAATACAAAGAGACTTGTATCCACATCTTGCAAGCACACTTATGTCCAATTCAAGAATGTTAAATACAAGGTGGAATAGCACATATTTGATTCTACAAAGAATTGAATGTTTGAACAGACCTCTGCAAGTTTATATTCATAGAACAATCAATCATTTAAGCTTTGACTGCTAATAAATGAGCAAATACTTGAAAAAATTTCTAAGAGTTTTTGGCAACCATTTCTCATGGTTCCGGAAACTATAAGGCAAAATCAATTATCTCATCAATTCATTCTCCATATTCTGAAGCCTCTCCGCAATAGCTCTCAACCTTGAGGATGACAAGCAGAGTTTTAGATTTTATAAAAGAAGAGCTGAAGAAGGCATTAGAGTTTTAATCATGAATAAAAAGGAAGAGAAGAGGCATCTAGACATATATCAACACAAAGATAATTGTATTAAGTACTGTAGTAAACCCAAGATACACACTGGACTTTATTTTCTACATGAAATAAGAGATTGTAATAGAAATGGATGCTGAAGAAATTATGCAAATATAGAAGGTAGAAATACTGCAAATATAGAAAGGTAGAAATATGCAAAGGTAGAAAGTGGATAATAGTAGTAGCAGTACAGAAGAAGTTTCAAGCGAATGAGTCATCCATCCATCCATTTTCAGAAATGAGCATTATCTACAATAACTTAGATTTGCCTAAGTACCCTCTCAAGACATCATCAGGCGCATTAAGATAAAATTACTCCAAAGGTTACATTTAGGTCTTTGAAGTTAGAAGAAGTGAAAGTGACAAGCTGAGTCAAGTTAGTGTAAAAAGGAAAAAAAGAACAATCAGTGGCTCTCAAAAGGTGAAATTCTTAAAGAAATTGAATTTTTTTTCTACCAGAGAATCAAATTTCTAATCGCTGGAAAGAAGAATTACTTATTGGTGCGAAAAAAGTGACCAAAGCTACATCTCCAAACATAGGCAGTACCAGCCCCAAAAATTACTCTCCTTTCCAGTCTCCCCATATATTCAGAGAAATTATTTTCATCTTCAAAAGCTGATATTTGATGAAAAACGTTCACTACTTCTTGTTGGGCACTGGTGAATCAGTTTTTCTTTTACTTCACCACAATTCAGCAATATTTTAAAAAGTGTTTAAGAAGTTAACTTTATATATATATATATATTATATATATATATATATATTATATATATTATAATATATATATAATATATATATATATATATATATATATATATTATATATATATATTATACTAATATATATATATATATATATATATCCTTTATATATATTTATATATAATATATATATATCTATATATTATATATATATATATATTATATTAATCTATATATATATAATATATATTATATATATATATATATATATATATATATAATTTTGGAAATTAAATATATACTGGTATATATAATTTTGGAAATTAAATTTGGATTTAATGAGAATATCTTATAATCCTATATTTTGAGGTACTTGAGTAAACTTTATTTAAAGAATACCGTAGATATATAATACACTCCATGAATGCTACACAAGGCTACTCTTATTTTTTGTTAAAAGATGGGCTATGGGTTATGTAAAATAAATCCCTTTCATCAAATTTTTTCTCAGAGGTAGATTAGTATTTCTGGTTCCGGCCGGAATTTTTCAAAATTCCGGCCGGAACCGGAACCGGAAAAAAATGTCAAATTCCAGCCGGACTGGAATTCCGGTACACCTCTAATATATATATATATATATATATATATATATATATATATATATATATATATATATATATATATATATATATATATATATCCTAAAATTTCTTTCTGGGAGTATTAAATATGATGTCTTATGGTAGGATTGCAACGAACAACACACTTTTCCAAAAATGTTTATTTTTTTTAGTCACAACCCTGATTGCCTAAAAATATACAAAAGAGTGGAATCAATAAAACAATAAAAGATACAACATGAAATGTTTCATAAGAAGGTATTAAAGAAACATATAATGGTAAAGCATTAAAAAAAAAATTTCACATAATTTTTCCGACCCAGATTATTATAAAAATAAAATAGGCATAAATGGCCCAACATTAATGCTGTGTATTTTAAAGAACCCAAAAAGAATTTAAAAATGTGGTGTATTTAAAACTAAATAATACTCATAACAATGACCTTAACACCGATAAAAATCACAAAAATTTATATTTTTTGTTAAAAATAATAGTAAAAAAAATAAACAACTTAAATTTATCAAAAGCCCAAAATTAAATTACCAATAGTGAAATATATATATACACGGGATTCAAAAATTGATTGTAAGATACAAAGGTACAAACGCATGTGGAAAGTTACATAATAGAAAAATAAAAACTCAAAAGTTATAGACACACCACTCAAAACTTATAAGCCCTTCAAATAAATCTTTAGTATGAGCATGGTGGATATATGATTTCAACCGCCACAAAAAAAATATACATAAAAATCGAGGACCTAAAATACCGGTCCTTTAAACGCTGTTAAAAATTAATTACCAAAACCCAGCATTACATTCATAGGTTTCCATAAAATCAAAACAAAATTTTATCAACCCCATGAAAAAATTTCCCATAGGTTCAAGAAAACTTTACTCGCTGCAAGAAAATTCATTATGATAACAAAATCACTTCCTGAAATAAAAAAACTACATAATTACTTTCTGAAAGAAAAACTGTTCAGAAATTGAAAATACTTCCTGCACAAATTACCCAGTTGTTTTCTTCAAAAAACTCAAAAATATACAAAAAAAATAATTTAGCAAAGTGAATTCCCTATTAAATGGCTTGATTTTGTTACACTGAGCCTAAAAACAGTTTTATATTTAACCAAAATGTACTGCATGTTTTACAATAAACTTTTGTGCAGTCGTGTTTACCGAACCCCAATAATTTATATTAATCAAAAAATTACATGTAACGCTTTACAAAAAAAATCCAATTTTCAGAGTTTGGTACACCGAACCCAAAAACAGTTTTATATTTCCAAAAAAAAAATACCTGCAACGTTTACAGTTAGTTGCGAGCGTGGTTGGCAAAAATATTGCAAATAACAAATAGAATTACGATTTCTCCAATTTTCACAGTGCTAGCTACCAAAATAATATTAATAATGGTAAATGAATTAATTAATAATATTTAGCAGGGATTTCACATTTTTCACCATGGCTAGTACAAAGAAAGTAATAATATAAAAATGAATAATACGCTACAGAAACTGATAATGAAAATTCTTTAGAAAGTAAAGCAATTTTGCTATTTAACAGAATTTTTGGTACTCTTCAGAAAGAAAATTTTAAAACCTCGTGCCGGGGATGCAGGCGACTTCATCCGAAGCTCGCTCTCTAAAATAAATCTATTTAGGTTTATTTGAGGGCGTAATCTTAAATATATTTCTATTAAACTCAACCGAATCTCAACACGTTTAGAGACCGAATAATATATATAATAATAATTTTTCGCTTAACATAGCTGACGTTCACTTTGAGGAAGGAAATCAAATATTAATGTCCTCAAAGTAAAAGTTTGGAAAAATCGGGCATGACCCTGAGGCGCCTTCTTCCGATGGTTCACTCTCAAATAAGATTTTTAGACTTATTTGAAAGTGTGATTAAAAAAAAGAATTCTATAAACCTTAAATAATCAGCTAATAAATAAAAATAATTTTTGCTTTTCTCCTCGCTTCCCATACTAGAAGGAATTTAATAAATATAAAAAAAATATAATAAAAAATGAAATTTCAGAACTCATTTTTCCGCTAGCTTAAATATCTTTCACTTTTCTCCATTGCGTCTCAATACTAATGGAATAATAATAATAATAATAATAATAATAATAATATAAAAAAAAAATTGAGACTTTCAGAACTCATTTTTCGTTAGCTTAAGTATCTTTCGCTTTTCTCCATTGCGACTCAATACTAATGGAATAATAATAATAATAATAATAATATATAAAAAAAATTGAGACTTTCAGAACTCATTTTCCTCACGGAAAACGATCGGACCTGATCTCACTGCCCTAAAGTTAGAAAGCGGTATTTGAGTATGATACTAACCGTCCCTAAGTGTATGGCTGAAAAGTTTTAGAAAATATAGATTATAATAGTATATAAAAAAAATTAGACTCACCAGCTGAAAAGTATTTAAATAGGAGGCTCGGAATATGCACATGTAATAGGTATCACGAAATCAGAAAAATGATCCAGCATGGCAAATAGCTGGCCTGGAGAGCGTGGGGGGGGAGAGAGGGAGATGATGATACCCCCTTAAAGAGATGCTAAAAAAGCCTTACGTGCGGGAAATGATTTAAATTTCCTTTGCAGAATTTTCATGAATACAACTTTCAGATTGTGTTACACCGAACCCAATAATTTTATATTAACAAAAAAATTACATGTAACGCTTTACAAAAAAATCCAATTTTCAGAGTTTGGTACACCGAACCCAAAAACAGTTTTGTATTTGACCAAAAAAAAATACCTGCAACGTTTACAGTTAGTTGCGAGCGTGGTGGCAAAAATATGCAAATAAAAATAGTAATATTACGCATTTTCCCATTTTCACAGTGGCTAAGCTACCCAAAATAATATTAATAATAGTAATAATAATAATAATAATATTTAGCAGGGATTTCACAATTTTCACCTGGCTAGTTACCCTAAGATTAATAGTAATAGTAATAATAATAAAAATAATAATACGCTACAAAAACTGATAATGAAAATTTTTAGAAAGTAAATCAAATTTTGCTATTAAAAATTTTGGACTCTTCAGAAGAAAATTTTAAAACCTCGTGCCGGGGATGCAGGCGACTTCATCCGAAAGCTCGCTCTCTAAATAAACTTTTAGGTTTATTTGAGGGCGTAATCTTAAAATATATTTCTATTAAACTCAACCGAATCTCAACGTGTTAGAGACCGAAATAATAATAATAATAATTTTTCGCTACATAGCTGACGTTCACTTTGAGGAAGGAAATCAAATATTAAAGTCCTCAAAGTAAAAGTTTGGAAAAATCGGGCATGACTCTGAGGCGCCTTCCTCCGATGGTTCACTCTCAAATAAGATTTTTAGACTTATTTGAAAGTGTGATTAAAAAAAAGAATTCTATAAACCTTAAATAATCATGCTAATAAATAAAAATATTTTGCTTTTCTCCATCGCTTCTTCATACTAGAGGAATTGTAATAATATATAAAAAAAAATAATAATAAAAAAAATGAGACTTTCAGAACTCATTTTTCCGCTAGCTTAAATATCTTTCACTTTTCTCCATTGCGTCTCAATACTAATGGAATAATAATAATAATAATAATAATATAAAAAAAAAATTGAGACTTTCAGAACTCATTTTTCGTTAGCTTAAGTATCTTTCGCTTTTCTCCATTGCGACTCAATACTAATGGAATAATAATAATAATAATAATAATAATAATAATAATATATAAAAAAAAATTGAGACTTTCAGAACTCATTTTCCATTAGCTTAAAGCTTGCCTCACGGAAAACGATCGGACCTGATCTCACTGCCCTAAAGTTAGAAAGCGGTATTTGAGTATGATACTAACCGTCCCTAAGTGTATGGCTGAAAAGTTTTAGAAAATATAGATTATAATAGTATATAAAAAAAATTAGACTCACCAGCTGAAAAGTATTTAAATAGGAGGCTCGGAATATGCACATGTAATAGGTATCACGAAATCAGAAAAATGATCCAGCATGGCAAATAGCTGGCCTGGAGAGCGTGGGGGGGGAGAGAGGGAGATGATGATACCCCCTTAAAGAGATGCTAAAAGCCTTACGTGCGGGAAATGATTTAAATTTCCTTTGCAGAATTTTCATGAATACAACTTTTGAAAAGTTTTTAATTATCAAGAACATGTAAATAGGATTCATGATAAATATAAAGATCGAAGAACTAAACAAAGAAAAAGCGCTAGGATTAGAAATCTAAAAATTGGCGAAGTGGCAACTGTTTGAAAATTTATCAGAAAGCAAAAATGGAAGGAGGAGGAAAAATGGGGGAGAATCATTCTGGCGATGGGGCTTTTAACCAAGTTGGAGAATTGAGAAGACAAAGAGAAAGGGGGTATGAGTTTTATCTATTTTATTTTTATTTATCAAAAAAATAAAATTAGGACTTTTGAAGAAAGCGTGGGTTTTTTAAAAAAAAATTCCTATACAAAATGCTATCTTTTGTATAGAGTCCCCCTTGCCAAAAAAAAAATCCTGTCTTAAACGATTTTGGCAGATGGGTTTGAGTAGATTGGCTCTATTTCGGGATACACTGGTGGAGTTGTTTTAGGTTCTGGTAATGGAGCTCTCTGAAGGACGGTGTATTGGATATTCGTTACTACCGAAGGAGCTGCAGGAGCGGACTGAATTGGGCGGAGTTTTATATAAAAGTAGTAGATTCCTACCGTACAGAGAATAGCAATAAAAATGGAAAAACCAGATATGGAAAATGAATGGATGTTGATTAACTCCTGAGTCCGTAAAGTTTTGTTTAGGTTATCTAACGAAGCGTCCCAATGTGGATGAATAGATTTTAATTTCAACTTTGAAGTGAAAGAAGTTATATTGGGAAGGAAGTCATGAGATGTTCTAGGTGTTCAGCTGAACTGTGGGTCTCTAAGAAAAGCCAGTTGGTCCTGGCAAGGAAGAGTGTGGAGGGTATTTGAAAGAGTAATTCTCAGATACCAGGGTGCAACTCCTTGAAGAGGAGGCATAATGCAACTCGGTGCTTACACTCCGCTGTTTCATCAGCGCCGCACAGAGCTGGAAGCGGCTTATCAGGAGCAGGAAAAGAATTAGAGCTGTTGTTTTCCAACTCTCTTAAGAGAGTAAGCGTAGTTGTAGGCCTAGTAACCTATATACAGACATGTGGTGGTGGGTTTAGAAAGTATGGCTGACAATATACAATCTTGATAATCTATTTGATGAATAAGATTTGAAGGAAAACAAACATAATTTTCATTTGAGTGCCTGCAAATATCTTCTGAAAGAGTTGTGCTGTAAGTGAATTTTAAAGTTTTATGGTTTAAAAGGTAATATGGATAAGGGTTATGCAGTATGATTCTACGAATAATGTATCATTGAAAACGGTGTTGGAGAATGGGATGCATGGTTTGTAAGCTTGCATAAGGGGTTTTTTCTTCGGAAAGGGTATCATGGTGGATCTATTATATAGGGGTTGATTTCTTGAATATATGACCAGGAGAACGTAAGAAAATTGGTAGAACCATTTCGCGGTTAATGAGAGTATTGGCTTAACCTGATGTAGGTTTGGACTGCCTGTTTATAATAAGATCAAGTATGAGTGCATATGAAGAACAAATTTAGAGGATGATATTGTTTGGCGTTTTCCCAGATGTCTGAACTGTCCTAATAAGATTATATATATTATCTGAGATGATCTTTTCTAAGTTGAGGTAAATGTTGTAATATTTTGCTGTTGAAAAAATATAAGTATCTTATTACTTGGAAAATGGGTTTAACTTTCCTTATTTTGCATATTTACAGTATTGTCCATTTTTTAATAATGTTTTTATATTTTATACGTTGGTGTAAATGTATAAATTGTTCTCTCCCCTTGGCAACTTAAAAGAAAACTAAAAAAAAATATTGATTCACGGCTCGGTAAGAAACCGGTGGTAACCTCTACTCGAGTGAATATTTCGTTTTTGACAAATTTAGGACTGTTGCACCTACTAGTTATGTTCGTTGTTGTCTGCTCCCCTTAAACCTGCGGAGAGGAATGTTTTGTGTTTTCTCATTGGGAACTATTTGGGACAAAAGAGTGATCTCTTGATCGGTCATCTGGTGGAGAAGGAGGTGATGTATTTCTAGCTGTGGATGGAGGGAGTTGTGGCATTGTGTCTTGAGGAGAAAGTATTTAGTGGATAATGATGGGAGGAAGATGTAATGGTTTTTGGGGGGGCGGGGGGGGGGGTGGGGGGGGAGGGGGAGTTTGGTAGCCGGATGTGCTACTTTGAATTGAGATTTGGGTGGTAATGGAGGTGGTGTTTTGGAGGTTGACTTGAGATGCCTGAAGGGCTGGTAATGGGAGTGTGCTGAAAGCTGAAGGAGAGGTGCCTGGAGATTCGTTCAAAAGATAGTTTGGGAGGAATAGTGGATGGGAAGCCTTTGAAGGACATTCTCTTTGGCGGGGAGGGGGAGAAAAAGAAGTTTTTCTTTGGGCTTGGAAGGTGGGCGTCGGAGGTAGGCTTTTGCTTGAGTATGAGTGGATGGATTGGAGTGAGAAGTTGAAGGAAATGGTAAGATGAGGACGTTAGGTAAAGGAAGGAGATTGGTGAAGGAGGAGGAGATGGGCTTTGAGGTGCGAAGTTGAGAAGGGAGTTTGAGGGGGGAAGGAGAACGGAATTGAGGTGGGGGGGGAGGGGGAAGGTTAAAGATTTTCCCTGTGGTGATCTGGCAAGGCACAGGTGGACGAGTTGTCCTCTTAAAATAGATGGTGTTAGGAATTGGTGGGGTAGGGGAAGGGGGAGGGTGTTGGATTTGTTGAATGATGTTAGGAGGAGGTTTATTAGATGGTATATTATCGCCTTTGGGATTTAGGGAAGAAATTGGAATGTTATTTGCTCTAAGTTTAGTAATCTTAATATTGTCCCTATGCACAATAAATGTTTTTGAAGTTTGTAAACATCTGCAAAAGTAACTTATTTGAAATGTACTAACTGTTTGACTGAAAATGGGCCGGTTCACTTCGAAAACAATTTCGGACTCTGCCCTGGTTTCTTTACGGCAATTGCAAAGACATAGTCACCAACCCTAATGGGTGTTGAATTTGCTTTCTTATGTTGCCTATTCATTTGTGTTGTAGTCTCTTGTTGAAGATGGTGGCGAGCCTGGTCTCGAATGAGATTAGCTCTTTCTGCAAGAGTCTGTATATATTCGTGAATAGGTTTTTGAGGTTCAGTTCCTTTAGTAAAAGGAGAGATGTAATTTGGAAGATCCCATGGAAGTCTTTTATTGTAAGTATAAAGAAGATAGTGCGGCAGTGCAACCCTATTGCCGAATTATGGTTCTAAATTTACTTGCAATCTGAGTAAACGGAATTAACTTTCCCCAGTCAGTATGGTTCGAGTTGACGTAGTGTCTCAAATGATTTGCAATCTTTAAAATTTCTCTCTCTGAGTGGCCGTTTGCTTCCGGTCTGCGAACGACTATGTTCACTGCTTTGATACCCCACTGTTTACAAATCTCTTTGAAGAAGTGAGAAGTTAGTTCAGGGGCTCTATCACAAAGTACTATTTCTGGTGTACTATGTCTACATATAACTCTTTCTAGCAATGCCTGTGCTATATCCTTAGCTGTGTGCTGGATTAGAGGCACTAACTCTACATATCTGGTAAGGCTGTCTTTCAGCACTAAGATGTATTTTGCCTTAGTCTCCTTGCAGGTTGGCAAAGGACCCAACACATCTAGATGGAGCCTGGAGAACGGCTCGAATGGAAGAGGGTAACTTTTTATCTCTACAATCTTTGGCTTGTTACCCTCAACTCTCTGGCATGAGACGCAAGTTGTGCAATATTCTTTCACCAGAGTATAGAGTTTAGGAAAAATGTACTTTTCCCTGATTCTATACACTGTTCTCTCAATGTCCAGATGGGAGAGAGTCATGGTTAAACTCAATGATAGAATGGATCATTGAGTCAGGTACCTGGAGTAAGAATGTGCCATCTTGTGTTGCATAATGTAAAATATCGTCAATAAGCACATGTGGAAAAGTGTCTGCAGTGGTGTCCTGTTGCTGAAGAGGTTTATTATGAGAGATCAGTGGCTTCGCAAAATCATAAAGATCCTTCAACCTACTGCAGGCCTTTTGTTCTTTAATGAAGGTTTCTTTTGTGAGATGAAAGCTAGTTTTTGGCAAAATTGTGTTTTGAGCTAAGGTGTACGTTAGAGGAGGTGGGTTTCGGCTCAAGTAATCAGGAACTACATTAAGTTTACCTTGTTTGTAGACAATCGTAGGATTCAAACATGTTTTGGATTGAACGTAGACCCAACAACTGCTCGAGTCTCCAGATAGCTGCCTATGTCCTATAAGATGTATCATGAGTTGGTTATCTTGTATATTCGTCGACCTCATACCCAAATCATCCGTATCTTTTAAATTTGCGCAGCGGGCAAAACTAAGCAAAGCTTTTCTAACTCGAGGGGGGGGGTAGTTAGTTTCCGCTTTAGAAAGAGATCGAGATATAAATGAGAGGGGTTTTTCCTTATTGTTGTCATCTAGTTGAAATAAAACAGCTCCCAGATCAATATTTGATGCGTCCGTGTTTATGAAAAAGGGTTTGGTATAGTCTGGGTAACACAACTGTGGTTGTAATAATAACTTGCTTTTCAGGGTCTCAAAAGCTTCAGCTTGCTCGGGACCCCAGAGGAAAGTGCTGTTCTTTTTGATGAGTTGTGTAATTGGTTTAATAGTTTGGGAGTACCCATCCAGAAGGTGAGAAAAATAATTTAGAAAACCAAGGAGGGACCGTGTTTCTGAGACGTTTGTAGGCGGCTTGAAAGCTGTAAGAGTTTTAAGTTTGATGGGGTCTGGGCTTATCCCATTTTTGGATATTTTAAAACCGAGAAAGAGTAGAGATGTTCTTAGGAATTGACACTTTGAAAGCTTCATTTTCAGCTTGTTTTTCCGAAATGCATCGAAGACATTTTTTATGTTTTCAAGATGGTTTTCTAGAGAAGTTTCCCATGATACAGAACGTCGCGAGGAAAACTCTGCCAGAGCGTCGCCAAGAGATTATGTAGAACATACCTCATTAATTCGCAAAGAGCTAGGTGCATTTGCTAGCCCAAAGTTCAGACGCGTGGGACAATACTGGCCCCTGGTAGTTCGGAAAGCAAGGAGCGGTTGTGTTTCTTCTCAATTTTCCATCGCGTGTAATCCCTGTTTTGAGGTGCAAGGGAGCTAAAGGATACATCTATTTCCGGAGAGAGCTTAGTTGGTCCATTAATGCAGGGATGGGGAAATCTCGTTAAAATCCGGTATTTGAATTTAAGAGTCTATAGTCGACCACTACCCTTGCCTCCCAGCTCTTTTTTGGAATGATTAGGAGTGGTGCTGAATGTTCGCTTGCAACGGGTCTGATATACCCTTTGTGCAGGGAATCGTCGACCCACTGTTCTATGTGTTTTAGGTAGCGGTGTGGCAGTCTGTATTGAGGCCGGTACAGTACCTTTGGTGCGTCGTCTTTGAGGGTCACCTTGAATTTCATTAAGGGGCATATAGGCACCTCATCATCCTCCAAAGCGATGATGTCTTTGTAGGACATGAGAAGGTCCAATAAATTTTCTAGTTGATTTGGATCTGTAAGTGCTGGCAACGTCGTCCTCCTTCATTTTTTAAAAGACTCTTTGAACGATTTCTCTTTCATATTTTTTACACAGTTAGCGCTGCAGACAGGCCTCTAGGACGTGGATTGCTATATTCGACATTGAAGTTTCAAAGGGGGTATCAAGGGTAAAAAGAGGATTTGCTGTTGTCAAAAAGGAGTTTGTTTGCAAAGTGTGATGTGCGGCGGACATATTTATAATATCCAAAAGGACCTGGCCCTGTGTAACAGCGCTCATAACACTACCGATAAATATACAATTATGGAGGAATGACTTTTCAAAAGCCAAGATGAGGCGTTCAGGAGGGGGGGTGAAAGCTAAAGAAAGAGCATTTACAGACAGTGTGGTTTTAGAGTAAGGTTCAAGGTTGACCGTTTCGATGACCGATAATTTATATGTAGTATCAGTGTCAATCATTAAATCATTTGCAAAGTTTGTGTCTTTAGGGTAGAGAGGCAAGGAAGTGTTGTGATTTACCTGAGGTTTAGGAAGGCTTTGACGTTGTGGGTATATAGGAATGAGAGGCATAGAAATGTAAGCTGTATCCGACATAATAGAGATAGTGTTTTTGTGAGCTTCAAACCTAATCTTTGGTTGAGTTAAAAAATTTGTACCTAAAAGTAAATCGGCTTTGAAACCACACAGGGAGTCGTCTATGACAATGAAATTTACAGGAACAAGTATGTGTTTAATGTGAATATGCAAAATTTTAGTACCAATTTGATTGAATATGTCCCTGGTGATTGACTTCAAAACAATAGGAGTTTTTATTAAGGGGATGTTCATGGCATATTTGCTTTCTAATTCTGAGATGAGGGAATGTCTAATGAGCGAGGAGTTAGATCCGCTGTCGACTAAAAAGCGTTTATTGTGTAAGGTATAAGAGTCAAAAGATATATCCGTATCTAGAAAATAAGCAGGTCCTATGAGAGAATAATATGTTGCTTTTTCATCTTTGATTATGTTTGTATTGTTTGCAAATGATGAAGACAAGGTTAGCTCCGGTGGGATAGTGCTTCGAGACCTACTGTGTTTAGTGCTTGAAGTTGAAAAAGATGATGATTTGGTTTGAGATAAAGTGATATTAGAGTCTATTTCAGGTGTGGTTTGAGTAGACAAGTTTGAAAAAATTACCAAAAGGCGTTGAGAGAGAAGTTTTTGTTTTGATATTTGAACTTTTTGTTCTGTGGAGGTGTGGGGATCGATTCTTTTTCCTCTAAATTTGAATTTATAATATGTGGTTGTGAGTTTGGAAATGGAACAGCATCATTAGTGAAAGAGGAGGAATAAGTTGCTACTTGAGGGTAAGAGAGAGAGCTCATATTATGCTTAGAAGTGAAAATTTCACCTTGAAAGAGGTACTTACATGGAGGGGGGGAGGTTCTACAATATTTATTCAACCTGAAAATTCCGTCAGTGGGTAATATGATATTATTGCTTCAGAAACAGGAGGTGTGCGCTTCTATATAAAGAAAGTCTGAAAACATTGCTTCAGTGAAATTTAAAATGGTATCAGAGGAGTCTTTTTGAGTGGAAGGGGGAGGGGGAGGGGGAGGTGGAGTGCACTGAGAGAGATTCTCGTTTGGAATAGTTTGAGCAGGCTCAGAAGGTAAAATAAAATCTATATTAGACATTAATGGTCGGGAGCGATCATAGTTTTTCATCAACACAGCGAAAGAATTTGTGGAATCTTTAAATTGGAATGGATACATAATAACAGAAGTAGAGGAAGAGTTTTGAAACCTATGCTGAAAGTGTTTAAAATTTTGGCTCAATTTGCAATTTTCATTTAAAATTACAAATTACATTGTTTTGTTTGTTACAACATATTACATATTCTAGGGTGTGCTATGCTAGATATATTATTTTTGTCATGTGCCCTACTTAATATTCTTTTCCTTCTGTAGGGGTTGAAAGTGCGCTTTCTTAACCCCCTGTCTTCATCCATATTGTACATCGCGGTCTCATAGTCATTATTATGCATATGGGTGCTAAGTGTGATGCCCAAGCATCGGCTGCTTTTCAGACCTTTCATCCTGGTGCATCCCTTATCACATCCTCAATCTCTCTATTCCTTCCCAATCGCGTTCCATCTGCGTTGAAGCAAGTTCAATATCAATGCATACACCGTCATTTCTTTCTTCATTTTTCTTCCTCACTGCGGCATGGAGTGCTAAACTGGACTCACCCAGACTTTTGTCATGCATATTGCTACTGCTTTTAGTATGAGATATTGTTTCTTCAGTTATATAAGAGTTCCTATTCCCCATCCTAGGATTATTACTAAAACGGGTGATAGGTTACCCCTTGTGAGGTGTGAAAACTCAGAGTTGGATTTTACCTTTTCGTCATGTTCTACTTGAACTGTTTCTGTTTCCATAGGTATTACTACCTCATTAGAGTTATAGCTAGTATTATGAAAATTAGAAAATGTATTATTGTTAAAATTGGAAATATCATTATTTGAATAAGTAAAATTATAAAAATCATTTGTAAAACTACCAACCACCTGGTCTTTTAGACCTTGTTGAGATTCTTGAGCAGGAGGACCCCTAGAAAGGAATACATTTGGATTAAAATTATCGCTTATAAAATCTACAGATCCTCCCGGCGTCTCATTTTGTACATTCTCTGGAACGGCTAAGGATACATCATCATCTACAGCATACTCAGAACTGAAAAAATAAAAAGAAGAGACATTTTGCACCCTATCTAGTGTGTTGTGTGATTTTGAGCTAAGAGAGACAGCATTGGCGGGTTTGATTTTATCACACACATAATTAGGAACATTTAAACTATTGCATTTGTAAGTATTATGATCTCTATTTTTATTAATTTCACTCTCTGAAGGTAACAACACCTCATCTTCAGGAGAGTTCAAAGCTTTAAAAGAGAGCGAGGTAGCGTTTTGAGAACCATTTATAGTTGCCTGAGGATCGGCTTTATTTAAATTTGTAACTGAAATATTCCGAGAGGTGGCGTTGGAGTGAGCATTTAGATGATATTTTCCAAGCCACTTGTGTGAAATATTTTTAAAATCATCATTTTGGGCAGCGGTGCCCATATTAACTATTTGAAATTTCCTCTCAGTTACATTATTAGAGTCATTGAAATAATTTAAATTCTGAACATTGTGCAACCTACTTGCAACATTAGTAGAGTGTGTTTTAGCATTAAATTTACCTGGAACATTAAAATAATTAGTATCTAATACAGTACGTGAAACATGGTTTTCAACCTTCTCGTGAAATGATTTGCATGAGATAACATTTTTAAAATTTTCATAATTTCGCGGAGCATTTAAATATTAAGAGTTCAGATTTGCATGAGAAGCATTTTCAAAGTTTACATTACATTTTGTATTATTTTTATTCATAAAAATGGGCGACTGAAAATCATTGTGATCTACATTTATAGGTGCATTCAAATTACAAGGAGATGTGGGGCACGTTTCAACATTCAAATTTATATTGAAAATCTCCTTTGGACTCGATTTGAGTTTACAATCATATTTTGTTTTTTTTATATAAAAAGCTCTTTTTAATAAATGTAGTATGAAATTTAGGTTTATTTAATTGAACATTTGAAACAAATTTATATTCTTTATGAGAATTATTGATAGGCAAAACATTTAAAATTGTGTTTTTACTCAAATTTTGAGGATCATCTTTAATAATATTTTAAAAATATGCCATGTGAGTGGTGGCGTTTTTGTGATTGATCACATTTAGAATTGCGTCGAAAGCACCAAGAGTGGTGGAACTGCTAGTTTTACCATATTTATTGTAGTTATCAAATTTTTGCCTCTGGGAGAGGGATGCTGAATAATTCTGATAGTTTTGTAGCGATTCGGATTGTTCTCGAGCGTCAGTATAATCTTTTGGGGAGGAGTTTTGATGGAGAGAGATTGGTTGTTTGGTTATAAAGTTCTTCATATTATGTTAGGAAAACGGTTTCCTCTGAGTGCGAAGTGGTAATATAATTTTTACTTTGCATTATAAGCAGGACTAGTCTTGGTGAAAATTATATACTATAGAAGATCATGTGCCTTAAGAGTGTGGCAAAATGTGCGAATTTGTATTATTGGTACAAAAAATATGACCCCAAATTTACTTTATTTTTACGTTAAAGTAGCGGCTATTTTATTCAAGATATTCAAAAGGGGTGAATAAAAAGTTAATTAAAATATAAAATTGAAATTAGCCTTTATACTTTTTGAAACGTGAGATTTTTGACTAACCTATATGTGCAATTATTCCGTGAGGTTTCAGACTGGCAATCGGAGGTGTATTTCTTGCGAGAATCTTTCACAAA
>JABUQX010128712.1:27500-41517 GCA_015478945.1 Trachelipus rathkii
GTTTATAAAAAAGCATTAGTTTCCACCCTACTACATAAATTCTCCAATATAAGCAATGTTTAAAAGACTGTAAATAAGGAAAATAACCCAAAAACTAAATGATAAAACTTGACATTTTAACTTATTATAGAAAATATAACTTTGCTGGAGATAAATTAAAATATACACCTAAAATATTCATTTCATTAAAATAAACCTGAAAGGCCCTGAATAATATTCATGGTAACATACGATAAAAAAATGCAGAATACATCAAAATTGTATAGCCAATAAGAGTCTCAAAATCAATATGAAAGTTTTCAATAAATCCTCAGTCCTGAAAATGGAAAGCGATACGTTCTATAAACTAGATGTCCAGTTAAAATTTACAATATTATATAAGTGTTTGCACATAATTAATCATTTTCTATATTATTTATTATGTGTTAATTCAGAGCTTTTTTTTGGAAAAATAAACTTCCAACTTTTTACTTCATTTTTATTTTACAGCAGGATATTAGAATTTTTTATAAAATATAATATATATATAAGATTAAAGTAGGATATAATTTAAATATAAAATATATATATAGATAATTAATATATATAAGATAATATATATATAAACTATACATATATAATTATATATGCTGGGGATCTTAAAAAATGGAGAATATGAGTTAGAAGAGTTTTCAATGCGTTCCCATACATACCTGTACATTCCATATATATATTTCTATATATATATTATAGATAATAATTAATAGTTCTAAATATATTATTATATATATGATATATATATCATATAGTATACAATAATACCTAAATATAATATATATAAATATCATATTAATACATAAGCCAAATGCACGCATTACCAACTTTAATCATAGTACTCTGACGTCACTAACCCCTATTTTTTGTTTTTATCGTTTGGTTTTGTTGTTTTGTTGAGTTCTTTTGCTGTTGTTTGATGACGCGTGCTGACACACACACACCACACAACGACACACACCTTGAGAAGTACGGGTGAAATTACCTGTATGATGACGTCATATTTTTTACTATTTAATTGATGCTCATGCACCGTCAATACCACACATAACATATACTATATATATAATAATATAAATATATATATAGAAATAAATAGTATATAATATAATAGTCATATAATAATATATATATAATATATAATATATATATAATATATAAATATATATATATTATATATATATACTAATTTATTTTTTATTGAATATATTATTTTATATTGGCGTTATACCTTTAGTCTTCATATGATTTTTTTATTTATTATATTTTAGTGCCCCTAGTCATTGTTTAATAATTAAATAAAAAATAATACGTTGTCGTTTTAGTTATATGCTGTCCACTCCGAAATGATTAGAATAAAAGCAACCGAAGAAGGTTGCGAACGGTCCACTTCATGACAGCTAATACAATAATATATAAAGTATACTAAGTATATTTAGATCTTATTAAGGTTTTTCAACTCATGTTATATTATTATTTATTTATTGAGTATTATTATTATATTATTAATATATATTTATTATTCATTATTATTATATTATATTATATTATATTGAATATTAATTATTATATTATTCTAAGCTTTTCTATTTATATTTATTTTCTAGTAATTATATTGTTACATAATTAATTAAACATTACTACTACTCCTACATATACTACTATTAGCAAGACTGATTCCCTTAGTACCAGTACACTCCTTTAGGGGGAGGGTGACCACTCTCCCCGGAAATAAAGCGCAAACAGTAATCAACAAACCAAAATTAGCAAATATCATTACAGTCGTATCAAATATATGTTACACATTCCTGCCTTCTCAGTTTGCTAAATTACGTCATAATAATTCTTAATGTTGCTCTACGTTAATAACATATTTAATGGTTTCAATAGATTTTAGTGATGTTTAATCTGTCATGAGAAGTTAATTGGTAATCATGTTTTAAATCTAGAGAAATAATAATAATAATAATACATAATAAAATAATAATAATAATAATAATAATAATATATAATAGATAATAATAGATAATAATAATAATATAATAATTAATATAATATATTTTTGTGTTTTGAGAATAAAAATATTTTCTTTTGTTATTATATATGCTAAATCTTTATGAATCTATGCTAACATCTGTTGTAAGTTAAATTTTGGAATGAAAGCAGTTCATCGTACCGTAAGGGTTAGGTAGTTTATGCACGTTATGGTTTTTTAGCTCAGTAAGTTATGTTAGGTAATATTGAAAAACTTGTCATGCTAGGCAATAAGTTTCGTTGAGCAGTTAAGTAGATAGTTAGGTTATTGATAATTTTATGTTAGCTTGATTAATAATTACAATTTTAATTAACATGATGTAAATTAGAATATAGAGAAGCAGGTTAGGTGAGTTTTGCTCTGCGATGTAGCTATCTTTACTGTTTTAAGCTGTTAACTTTGTTAAAAATATCAACTTTTTCTCAACTTCGCAATTTATGTTAATTTTTTATCGTCTGTTTACGGTAGATGTGTTTTTATGTATTGTTAAATTTTGAGTGAGCAATTATTCAGAAGACGAGCTTATTTAGTTAGTCTTTTTTGTGTGATAAGAATTTAAAACCAAAACATTTTAATGTGTTGGTTTTTGTGATTTTAAATATTTATAGTTTATATATGACATAAATATTTTGTTTTTTTACATTACTATCCTGTGTATAATATTTATGTTATGTTTATAGAAAATGATATAGAAAAGTAAGCTAGTTACTCCTTTGTAATGTATTGTAGTACTTTTCAGATTTTATAATCCGGTCCGATGCAGATTAAAATTGTCATTATCCATCTAAATATGATAGATATCCTGTATATCTCATATAATGTATAGTCTTAATTTGCATCCTACACTTTTTCTATGTTAGCATTTAATTTTTCCACTACATACATAATTGTTACAAAATTTGGGAAGACTTTCGTACAATGTTATTATAGGGATCTTTAATACAGACTTGAACTAGAGGTTAACGACTTAAGATTATTGAATAAATCTATATTTTATACAAAAAACCAGCTATCGGTTAAGACGGATAAAGACCCCGGTCCGTTTTTGTTTTTAATATAGCTTGTTATGACCATAGAAAAAACTTTTTTTTACTAATTATACAAAAAAAACATTTTTTATCCCTTCAATTACATTAATAATCACCGATAAATATATGACCTAAAGCAGTATCATCATATGACGGGTATGAGGGCTGGTAGGATGTATTCTTAGCCCTACCTGCTCCATTAGTCAATATATAGTACATATTCTTAAATAAAAGATTTATTTTTATAGAGAAAATTGAAATAGGTTTTTAAATTAAAATTTAAAAATATGAAGATTGTTTGATATAAATTTAAATTCAAAAAATAGTAATATTTAATTGAAAAAACTCCAATGACAAGAGAGTTTAAAATGTTATGGAATTATATCTTAAAGTAATAAAAACATAAACTATACATAAATGTGGTAAAAAATAAAACAAAAATAATTAAAAAATTTAAATAATAAAAATATAACAACTCCGAACCTCCTTATAAAGAGAGAGAGAGTGTCTACGTATACTATTAACTATTCTAATACATTAATTAAATATATTATTAGATATATAATAGACTAACTTATTATATTATATAATGCCTACTTCTTATATGCGTAGATTATATAATATATATAAAATATATAAATAAGATTGACAAACAAGAAAAATAAACAAAAATTGCATGTAAAGAAAGGAAAAAATGCACATTAAGCCTGGCGTGCACAGTTTTGTGGAGAACTGTTCTTTTTTAGACTTGACACTAGATGAGACAAGGACAGGCTATGCTACATATTTCGCGGGATAAGTTAGGCGTCATCGCACTTTTGGCCTATAGGCCTGAACTCAAATTATCGTAGAGAGTCAGTTCATAGAGCATTGCAAGTACCAAGCGGCAGGTGGAACATAGTCAAGGTACTTGCAGAGGTGGGTGGTCGGGACAAGATCAAGACTAGTGGAACTAGAAAAATCATTTAGCTTTTCTATATAAAATATGGAAGCAAGTAGGATCTGCGCCTCGAACGCTTATTGAGAGTCGGCTACGGAGGAAGATACAACGACGGGTGACACCCTTCCCCGCACAGGGCGCTCCGTCCTTTGAGAACACGGGAAAGGCAAATAATAAAGAGACGATATGAGATACTGAGACTTTTAATAGAATAGAGAAGTGTGTCTATACAGCTGAGAAAATTGCAGGCGTAATAATATACATATTTAGTCAATATTGAGGAGCATATTTTAAGAGTGAATGCGGTACTTTATTACTGAGTACAACATGATACTTACGAACTTGCTTAAATGAGTACTTAACCGATAGAGTAGAGATAAGAGTACTAGAATTCCAACCGCAATGCGTTATAACGTAGTGGAGGTGAAAAGGGATCGGCAAGTTTCAAGTGAGAATGGGATCAAGGTCCAAAGGGTATGTTCCATCCAAACATGAAAAAAGATAGCGCAGAACAGCAGAAGTTGCGGCATCAAAAACATACGCTCGATGAAATCTAGTCCTTCATAGGTCCGAGTACAATATAAATGCAGAACGTATTATCGAGAAAAGAAGAGAAGAAGAAGATGCAACTTAGAACACTGATCGGATGACGCGATGAGACGACTACGGATTAAGATCGAAGAAGTGTGCTAGATCTGAACTGGTTTCGTGAGTGTACTAACTGAATATTGGATCACATCTCACTGATTCTCTGATTAATCATGTATAAAGTATAGCCATGCGAGATGATCATGTGCATTATAGGATACTATTTACTAGGATCTGATAGACCGTAAGTTTTAGAAAGCAGGAATTGAGCAATGGATGAGGTCTGTAGCATGGCCGTATTCGGTATGTGTTTTAAGAACCAAAGTAATAAGTTTAAGAAAAAAACAAGTAAAAAAATAAAAAAAAAAGAGTAAAAATAATTAATAATTAGAACCAGTATAGTAATTAATCGTTAAGTAGAACAAAAACTTTACGGTAAGCAAGTTAACTGATCTTGGATCATCTGTAGCTCTCTCCCTTTCAGTCGTGTGTGTGTAGAGTGCCGGCCCACTCTTCTCACGTGTTCGGCATGTAATAAATAGAGTCCTTATGCCCGTCCTAAGTGGACGATGTATAGATAAGCACACCTTTCCTCACGATGTCCGAATTCTTCTGCTGACTCATCCATAATATATGTTATTTTACGACGGTGCACTTATATTATTTGCCTGATATATATATACTATATGAGATATCTCTTATACTTTTTAAGTAACAGTAGTTTTAAATTTCATTTAGACTTCATCCACAACTATATTACTACCTAACTTATATAAAACGATTAGCCAGTAATTTTATTTTATCTATATTTAATACGATATACCTTATAGTTCTCATCACCACATCAACTACTAGATATCATTATATATATTTCATTCACATTATTTAACTTTATTATCATCTCCAATTATATATATATATAATAATGAGATTGTTCGTGTATTATAATATATAATCTTATCAGAGCAGAGCCTGGATACACCCAATAGTTGTGCGTATCATGGTAGGTCATACGCACTCTAATTAACTCCTTTTGTAAATATCTTATTTAACTTAATAATAATTTTCATAGTGTCTTACACTTATGTCTTATATATACACTTTTATAACGTTAAATTATATTTACAACTGTAAAAAAGAAACAATCGATTCATATAACTATAAAATTTAAAGAACTAACTTAACATCATTTTAATAACCAATTATACTCTCAACTTTAGTTAACTTTATGCATTGTGAAAATATATTCTTTCTTCTACCTTCGTGCTTGCAACAGCCGATCATCGTGTGTGTGTGCAATCTTCATATTACATCATTACGTTAGGCAGGTCCACGCGCGATCCATGGCCCGACACTAAATGTTGTGTACGAAACTTCGACCCAAACTTCGTTCCACCCTCAGGATCGTAATAATGTTGTAAAAATAGTGTGTGCGAGTCGTGCGTGCCCCTCGCGCTCTGGAATAGAATATAAATAGATACTAAAATAACTGAACTCTTTCATACCGTACTTATTATATCTTACAATATCTATTGTGCCCTACTTCGCATCTCATCAATAATTGAGTGATGTGTCAATATACAATTTAACTCAGTATGTGTAGTGTTATTTTATACTTATCAACATATTTTATATCATATTGACTCATAATATATGTTACATTAAATATTACCTGATAATATCCAACCATTAAATTATCATCAAATATATCGTTAACATCATTACTAAATTATAACCAATCAATAATAACTGTAAACTCAATTAATTATTTTACCAATACTCTTATATTAAATATACTTTTATTTTATTTATATATATATATATATAATTATACTATATATATATTATGTATAATATCTATATATTATATATAATATATAAGATATAACTATATATATTATTATATTATATATATATATATATAACTACCCTACCGAAGTTGAATCTTCCCAAAGATGTTGCAGATGTAACTAATTATAAATTAGTATATTATATATTTTATACTTAATTATATATATATAAATATATATAAATTATATCTATATTAAATCCCCATATTAAATACATATATAATCCTTTTATATCCATTAATATAACTAGATACATATATATGTATAACTATCTAATATATATATATTAAATCATAAAATATAATATATATAATATATATACTATTATATAATATTATTTTCAAAGTACCCAATAGTAAAATTCCACGTAATATTAATAATTAAGTTAAACTTTATTATTCTTTAATTAAATCATAATTTAATTACTACTTATTATATATTACTTTAAATTTTATATATACGTATATATAAAAAATATACTAATATATATTAATATCTACATAATATATTTTAATTAATACTAAAAAAGGATATATTATAATATATAAATATAATATAATATATATATATATATATAAATATATTAATAAGATATTCTGCCTTACCCATGAAAAAACATCTAGCTACGCCACTATATTTATAATTTTATTGATATATACTATATAATATATATTATTATATATTAATTAATATACGATATTATATATATTAATATTCTATTTTAAAATATATATTATATTTACTATATATTATTACAAAATAATTCTATTTTTTTTATAAATGAAAGAATTAAATAATAACATTTAGCACGATAATTAATACTATAGCATTAATAAAAAATGAATAATAATATAGAGTAAATATGGACAATCTCCATTAGGCTTACACCTTATAGCCAATGGACGATATCGCGCTGAAAGCCATTCCATTAGGACGTTTGAGCCTCTTTGGGTAATCCAGTAATGACACACTTCTAGAGGACAGATATACTTAAACGAAATACGTAATTATTATATATCAATCAAATCAAATCTATCAATTCAAATATTACAAAGCAGCACAAGAGTTATCCAAATTCAAACCCAAAATTAAAAGGTATTTAAAATAATAACTTTATTAAAAAATTAAATTCAATTTATATATTATATGATACAAATTATATACTTTTATATGCTGAAGAATATTAATTAATATATGTAGCTATATTATATTAATATTGTTATTTATTAAATTATTAATATTTATAGCTTTTAGATTTATTAGAATTATTATTGTCTATTCTAGAATACTCCTTAAAAAAATTTCTATTAATAATATATTGTTATGTGCATCAATTAAACCAATAGGCTAAACAACAAAATCTTAAACTATCTACGGTAGACGCACCCGTAGTCTCTATTTGCGTTGTAATCTTGTTGTTTTCCGCTGCGCATCAAAACCATCAGAAACAGGCCATAAGCAAAAATCGACTAGAAACAAAACAACATTTATCAAAAAAGAGCCTTATGATGCTAAGCAGTATCGTAACATTTGGTGATACCTACCACATAGACACAAGAATCTCAAAGTCGATCTTCAGTTTTCGAGGGTTAAAAAGGTCATAAAGAGCCAAAGCAGGATGAAACTAATAACTGATTCTCTAAAAAACAATATTTCCAACTATTATTCCTGAATATAGATATATATATTTATATATTATTATTATTAGTATACTTTATATAATATATTATACTATACTATTATTATATAATATGAACTATTTATATTATATATATATAATATATATATATATTAACTATTATATATTATATTTATCATATAACTATATATATATATAACTAAATCATAATACTATTACTTATATCATAGTTTATAAATCATCGTTATACCACAATTTCCCTGAATATCAATAATTCTGTCACGCTTTCTCTCAAGACAACCAACACATCCCATTAATATTCAACTATTTTAATAAAAAAGGTATATGTTAAACATAATTTAACATTTTATATTAAGCCGCAAGATGACAATCAGAGGGATTTTTTTTTTCACTCCCAATAAGATTTTTACGTGGATTTTTAAAATGTTGTGTATCCCATTGATTATTGATAAACATACTAGTTAGGTTATGATATGATAACATATTTTGTTAATTTTGGTAGCATATACGTTATGATAAGTTTATTATTCATTGATTGTTATAGATAATAATTAAAAAAAATGGTATGTTAGTACGCTTGTTATGATAATAGTTGTTTATACATCTGTATCTTTGTTTACTTTAGCCGTTTCTATTCTACTTAAAAAGTTAATGATACTCCTATGTTCTTGTTCATGTAATATATATTTATGATATAGCTTTATATTTATATACTTTGTTATGTAGCATTTATTCGTTAGCCAGCTATTTAGATAATCTGGTTATTGATTATTTTTTCTGTATCTTTAAAATATCAATAGGATTTTAAATTTTTATGGTACATCTAACAATTTTAAAAGCATAAAATGAATTTTAGGAAACTTGTTATGGTGGTACAAGTAACTTATTTTTATGTAAAAGATAGAAATTTTTAAGACAAATGTTTAATTTAGTAGTGTGTACCATAGAAAATATATTATCTTATTTTTTATGGCTTAATATTCAAAAAACATTTTTGTTTTTTTAGCTTGTTATAAAAATACTATACAATTGCGCAAAATATTTAACACAAAGCCCTAGTAATCCATATGGACCGGCAAGGTGTTTCGAAAGGGTAGGATATAAGTTATTTTAGTAGTTTTCCTCTTATCAATTACTGCACTTACTGCTTTTAGTCTAAATAGACAGTTCTTTAATAAATTAAACTTTAAATACGCTGTATACATTATGCTTAAACTGATATTATATAAATATAATAAAGTTCTATGTAAACTAATTACAAATATGACCATATTAAATAAATTAAAAACTCACCCCAAATGTAAATCAATTATTTGTAAAATAATAAAGAAACATTTAATAAAAAATATAACAAGCATATAAAATAAAGTCTAATAACTAATTATAATAATTAAAAATTAATAACCTCTATATCCCCATAATGGGGGGTTGTTTCATTTACTGCAGTAAGTACCTTTAGATTTATCGTTTATCAGTATGTATGCATTAATTTACTATGATATCTTAACTAACTAATTAATATATATATAACAAACCTAATATTTCTGATCCATAAATCGGATATCCTAACCTATCTAAGGTTAAATTCAATTCATCTTCTTGTATATAAACCCTTCATATAGTAACTATTTATATATATATCATACTATATCAATTGCTTCCTCATATAATATTATATATATCATATTATATGTATATATATATTGCGTGTTATTATGATATCTTTGTTGTTCTGTAAAGAAATATTAAGGAAAATATATATATATATCTCACAGAATAAACATAAAATAATTACCTTGTCAACATGGTGGACCACTATGATGATTTAATTGAAAATACGGCTCTTAGAATAATACGAAATTTATATATCTATATAAATCTATTAACTAATAAAAGATATATTATATAAATATATATAATATATATATAATATTAAATCTATTTCCTAATATTCTTATATATAGTATATATATATATATTAATATCTTTATAATGTATATTATCATCAAGTACACCTGTGGAGTCCTATGACCAATCACAAAATCCTAATTGCATGATGTCGTTCATTATGGACGGCATAGTTGATGAGAACCACTCTGTTGGAAAGTTAATGTAATCTAACTTCTGGGCTTGAAGATGTTCAGTTGAAAAAATAAAAAACTTTAAATAATAAAAATGTTTCTTCATTAGTATAACAATGTAATCAATCATTGACAGGATTTTGGGCTAAGGAAGTAGGAAAATATAATGAGGAAGAGTGTTCACCATACCACACCCCTTTTATATAAGATATACGCTCATTAGACAGCTTAACTTATTATATTTTTTTAAAATTTTATTATGTATATTAAATAATATATATATAATATATATAATAATGATACATATATATAAATATAAATTATAGATATAATATATATAAAAACAGAACTATAGCTTTAATTTATAATAAACATCTAGACAAGATTATTTAGAATAGAGATCTTCATTAAATTACAATATCTATCAAAATTAAATTATAAAATACCTCTTAAATTGAATATTGAAATTTTAACACTTACATATGATATATTACCGTATTAATTATCTGTGTGTGTGTGAGTAATAATTTATATATATCATTTGTATATTATTATTAATATATAACTTTATTAGATTAGATAATATTATTAAATAAGGAGATATGAATTTGTCGTGGACGTTATATTCCTATATTAGTAATTATAATAGTTCCACAAAAATTTTTACTTAAATAACAATAGTGCACCTTGACATATGAATTACTATATTTTTATTCATATATATTATATTATACTACTAATATATAATTATAATAATATTATTAATCTATATCATTAATCTATTAAATATCATATATATTAAAAATAAATATATATATACGTCTATGTATAAACAATTATAATTATATTATCTATAATATTCTATGTATAGATATACTAAAGAAATTTATCTCAAATAGTTTAGTTTTATTAGAAATAATTAAGAAAAATATAATAATATAATAATAATTTGATCTGTTATTTGATTTCTTAATAATAATACTACTTATATACTAATTCTATTATCATTCATTTCCTAACACGAGTACATTAATAATCTGTATCAAAATCTTCCCGTCTCACTGCCTTTCCATATATACTCAATCTAATATGCATCGATCGCAGAGCATCTCATCTAAGTTGATCGCCTCTTTGACCTCCTTTCGGATGCTTTCGATATATCTCGTGCTGTACTCATCATCTGAGTGACAGATCATAACCTAAACTGATAAATCGAGTTATATTATTTCAATCATCACTAATTTAAAATTCATTAAATATTTAGTGGCCAACTAAAATAAAATAAATCAAACCAAACAACGATTAATACTGTAATAACGTTTATAAAATATAAACCCGAAATTCCAATTATAATTATATATATATTATTATATTATATAGATATATGACTATATACTAGTTTCATAATACTATATTATATATATATATTATATATAAATAATTAAGATATATATATAGATATAATATTAGTTAAATTAGTGTTACATATATAATATACATATAAATATATAGATTTAATTGTTAAATAATACATTAATAGATAATTATTATTAATAGATATATATAATGCATTATTATTATTATTATATAGTACTTCTATATATATCATATATAGATATATTTTTAACAATATAGTATTAATATTTTTAATATATATATAATATTATTTTATAGCAATATATGTAGTACTATGTGCATATAATCTGGCATCTATCGAAAAAAAATAAGATGTATAATTTTTAGATATAAAATATTTATATATATTTAGCTAATACAATATTTCATTACTTATTCATATATACTATATATAATATAGTATACCTTACTTATATATATATATATATATAGTATATACTATATTATATATTATATATTATATAATAATATATTTATATATATATATTGGTGTAATCTGGCACTCTTCAAAAACAATTATCATATAAATAGATGTAAAAAATTTTGGTTAACGATTATTATACGAAAAGTACTGAGGTATTAAAACATGAGAAACATGTCCCCATACACTACAAAAGCCAAAAACACAAAATTGTTGTGGTGGAACAAAAATATATTTTAAACCAAAATATTCCATATTTGCAGGAAATGGGTATCTGTCTAAAATTGTCGGAATACCTTTTCTTCTTGTAAGAATTTCTTCAAAAGAGGTCAGAATCATACAAACCCAGTAAATAGGGATTTAAAGTATAAGGTTTTTTTCCTTTTTTTTTCCTTTTTTTTTACATTTATCCAGACATGAAGCTACCCAGGTTCAAAAAATACCTTTTACCTGTATAATCTATTCTTAGTTTTTTTACTGTAGGCAGGGGTGTATATGAGAAATTACACAAATATAATTAACTGTATTATTTATCACTAATTCTTATAAATAAGATTTTATTATATGTCATAATTCCAATATATTTATAATTTAGATTTATATATTTAATATATTATTGAATAGATATATACTATATGATGTTGCCTCCTTATCCCTCGAATCTAACCTATCTTAATTTTAAACTCCAAATTAATACATATATTTCTTATTATAATTAATAGTTTTTCTTCATGATAATTAATTTATATGAATATTATCTAACTCTATATTATTATTATAGAAATGCTGAACATTTTACCAAACTATAGAGATAACTTAATCTTTATGTTTTAATCATTATTATTATATATTACCAATGTTGGCACCTGAATATTTCAAAAACACGTTCTCTTGCTAGTACACACCATCTATGAATGTATTTTTCAACTTCTAATAAAAAGTATGGAACAGAATGAAGATGTATCCATTAGAAGTCGCAAGAGACAATCTAGATGTGTGTTTCATTATGGATGTACGTGGGAAGTGTGTACAGATGGTGGTAGCCCACGAGTCAGTGATACTTATCAGGAGAGTGAGCGATCATTATGCGATCTCATGGGAAATTGTATGAGAGGACGTGGAAAAAATGGACCTGTGGGTCCAAGGTTATAAGGAGCGGGAGAAGATTAGGGAAAATGACGAAAGCTGCGTGCAGAGGCGTTATCAGTCATATGATGCGTGAGAGTCTGAGCCGGGAAATGGCAGAAATAGTGAGCATAGTGGGTATAAGCGTTGCCGAGGGCGCGAGAAAATCCAAATCGCCTTAGGACGGGTAGTGCGACGATAATAAAAACTGCGCACACCGGTGCGTAGACAAAGACGAAGCGATGGGTCGTGGAACGGGCAGGACCCAGTAGTGCTTTATAGAATAGTGAAGATGCATAAGTGTGTTTCAGAAGAATTTAGGGTAGTCTGTACTCTATATACTGAAATTGAACATGTAAAGACGAGATAAACAATTATCTTAAGAATGTATTAATACTTAATTTTGCAACCTCTTATGCAGTTAGTAACGAGTCTCTCCTGAATGAAAGAATATAATGATATTAAGAGAGAGATAGAGATAGATGAGTGCCGTCATATAGTCACTAATCGTCCCAGTGTATGTAACGTATCACTCGCTGATTGACTTGAGGATTACTAGTAGAATGTGAGTTATCATTACGCTCCTCCGAGAGATATGTAGATACCGAGATACTCTACTATATGAAGGTAACGATAACCACTATCCCTTATTACACTACCCCTAGCCATCGTAATGATGTATATAGTACGATTAGATAGAGTTATTTAGAAATATGGTAGATAATGAACTGAAGGCTGGAGTGCATCGTGTGTGCTATTTATGTACTTAGACGAGAGCTCGTCATGTGAATCTGAGTGCTATAATGATATGAAATTAGATGAGACATAGCAAAAGACTCA
>JABUQX010128713.1:0-2500 GCA_015478945.1 Trachelipus rathkii
TTCATATACACATAGTTTAATAAGCAAATATCTACTGTCACTTATCATATATAAATATAAAGGGTTATAGGTCACCTCATAATATTAATATAATATATATTATCGAGGGAATAAGTGTATAATTGATAATATATACTACTATATAATATATATAATATATTAATATAATATTATATAAATATATTTATATTATAAATATATAAGGTAATTAGAATATAATATACGGTATTTCATTATTAGTTAAGTATTACCATTATACAATTACGAGTAGAATCATATATAATATATATAATATATATATAATATATTTATTTATATAAGAGTATATACATAATGATTTCTAATTTTGATATATCATTTGAGAGCTGATTAGGTAAAGATATTACTGTTAATAATAGAGGGAAAGTAACCTAATATATATCTATATATATATATAACTAATATATATATATCGGTATAGTAATAATAAGGAGTATATATAAGCCATCAAGAATGTACTTCCTATATACATATTAAGTTATCTTGAAGTTTAATTTGACTCTGCATTAAGGAACATATTTTATACTAAAATATATTTAATCTAATTTATCTACATAACTAATACTATTATGAGGTGGAGCAATGCTAGATTTGATTTTATTAAAGAGGTAATTATTTCTATTGTAATATATATCAAATATAAAGATTAAGATAATTCCATTTCCTATAATATTCCCTATCTCCTTAATCTAAAATATAAATATTATATATATAATATAATGGTAACCTGTCACAGAGCCTAATATTTAATGGTACATAGAGCATATAACTCAGGGTAAAAAAATATTAAAATAAAATTTAAGTATAGGAGAGAAATACAAAAATAATGGTAGCTTAACCTCTTAGGAATATACAAATCACTATAAGTAGAACTATTACTATATAAAAGAGTCAATAGACAATGTAAGTAAATAACTCAAAATAATTTAAACAAATCTGGTACTAACATGGGTGATTGCTTATTATTAGATACAAAGGAATACGCACAAAAAAGTACTAGAGAAGAGGAGAGATGGTAATGTATGTGACACTGTGTAAAACGTAAAGCAAGTATAACGAGAGAGTTAATATAGTAGACAGAGTATTGTACGACTGTAGTGAACTTGACAAAATATATAAGATATAATTTTTGTATCATTATGATAAAAATATTCACTCTATGATCTAATAATAAGTACTTTGTATGTGAGCAAGATGAATTTATGTAGGCATTTTTAACTTAGCAATCATTATTTATTATATAATTATTTTATTTATTTTTTTATTATACATGTTTTATAACTCTGTGATCATTAGGATAGTTAATTATTATATTATTATCTTATTATATGTTATTATTATATAATAATATTATACCATTTTTTACGAATTATAAGTATTGATCATTTATATACTATATTATATTAATATTATATATTAATTATAATTATATAGCTTCATATACAGAAAAGTTCTTGTATAATATTAGTAGACGTAGTTGGGTAGGGTAGTAGGGTGGATTTTTTTTATATTTATTTTATTTTATATTATTTATTTTATCACTACCTATCACCTTACCCTATACCACTCTCATTGAAGAAGCCTAAAAAGGTAGAAATAAATAAAAAATAAAGGGACTACGTCATCAACGGTCACTTATACAGGGTTAAAATAGGACGGAGCGATCTTTCAATAATAAATAATTTATCCCGTACTAGCCGCCATCAAGGTTAAGATTAAGGTTGATTAGTATAGGTAAGTATATAGGTTTTAAGTTAGGCGCTTAAGCTTTTTTGTGCGGATCTCTGTTAAGCACGATACTTAAATGAACTGGGAGGAAGTTCTCTCTATTTATTTTTTTTTTTTTTTTTTTTTTTTTTGCATATTTCTTTAAACCTACATTTAAGATAAAGCAATTTAGACCACTCTTGACCTGGCGAATCAATTTTCCCTGTCCATCATTTGTTCTAGCTGGCTGCAACGCAGTTGGTGTGTCGGATTTGGTCTAGACACAATAGGCTCTAACAACAACATATATATCACGAGAGAGATGAATTCTGGGTGTTGTGTTCCTGTGGGAGTGTGAATGGGGCCCTTCAGAGTGAAGGTGTTCAAAAAACAAAAAAACAGCATATTACAGCGCAAAATACAGATAAATATAAAAAGACAAAACATATAAAGAACAAGAAAGAGACAAATGTAGCATTTATTCTTAGGTAGAGATTTTAGATATAGAGAAAGTTAAAGGTAATATGCGTTCTAGAATGACTGAGTTAACATAGTGAATTGAAGGTATGATATGAGGATATGATGATAAACAAGTAATATTCCGTGCAACTAATACGAATTTACGTATAAAGGAAGGGCGATTCTCCTTGCACTTGTTCCTCTGCAACTCAGGTTATACATTAGCCCTCTTTCAGATCTAAAAAATTGTTTTATAGGTGCTCTCGAAGACTTTGATTTGATATATCAACTCGCT
>JABUQX010128713.1:10000-15958 GCA_015478945.1 Trachelipus rathkii
AAAACACGGGTAAAAAAAATTGGCCAGTATTTTCAACAATGTGTAAAATATTGGAAATTGAGACTGCAAAACAAGAAAACTACGTCCCAACTATTGCAGTTTTTCCGGGCGACCTGTGCTGCGATGCCATTTCAACTTCATAAATTCCATTGTGCTTTTACTAAATCTTCATTTGGGATTTCGAGATTTTCCTTGTAAAATATTATACAATATTTTATCTTCTCATATGGCACCTTACACCCGTTCGGTATGACAAATTGCAAGGCAAATTTAAAAACCTCTCTCCTAAAGCTGAGATATTAAAATCATCCAAAAATGGGTATAAAAATGGGTGTGCGATAATAATAAGTCTGTGGGTCGGAAGTAGGATGTTGAGTCTGTATTTTTGGGAATTTGTTAATTCTTGGTACAACAATTTCAATACTCCGTTCAGATTCAGATGCGCTTTATACATTCTTCAAAAATCAGCTGAAATTCTAATGTTGCAAATTTTCTTCTGATGGTTTCCAAGTTTAGTTTTAACCTAACTGACTTACGAAATTTGTTCTACAGCGACGAATTTATATAAAATTAATTAACTCTGCACTTTTATATTATAAACGGATATGATACCTAAATTTTTTTTAGTGTCTAGAAAATTTCGCGGGGGGGGCTGCCCCCTGGCCCCCCCTAAATACGCCACTGTATATAATATATATATTATATATATATATATATATATATATATATTATATATATATTATAGTATATATAATATATATATATATAATATATTATATTATATATATATTTTTTTTTTTTTTTTTAACAGTTTATCACCCACCACCTCACGGGCATAAGCCCTATTCAAGGAGGGGTGGTTTACACTCAACAAAATTCAACTAACGCATAATTACGCAGATGAGCACAGACGCGGGCTTAAAGTGAGGGAGAATTAATTGAGCAGGAAACAAGAAGATGGAAGAGAAATTCCACAGAAACGAGGTGGCAGGAAAGGAGGCACCGCAGCGAACTAGTCTGGAGTTTGCTAGACATCAAACAACTCATGTGCGACAAGCACCCTTGTGCTGCGAGGCGCTCTTAAGGGGGCGGAGCGAGTGGAAAGCCTCCCTCGAGCACCTGCCGCTGCGGTACCCTATAGAAAAGGAGATAAAGCACCAACATCGCGCCGCAAAAATAGAGGGTCAAGTGAACTAGAAGTACAGGACAGTTTATAAGTCTTTTAGCCTTTGACTCGACCCTATCCAAAAGCCGGGTGAAACCTGAGCCCCCCCAGATATGAGGCAGTACTCCATACAGGGCGGATGAGACCTTTGTGTATAACTGAAGTAACTGTGAAGGAGGAAAAAAAGTCACGCAGTCTAAACATATATATATATATATATATATATTAATATTTAGCAATATCATTCATTTGTTTGATCATCCCTCAAATGCCACATAAATTCACACATATATGAATGTAAATAATTTCCACTGATTTTTTTACGTATTTTTATTTTTATATTTAGAATACTCCACCTACTTCCAAATGTTTTGAACGTACGATCAACCGTCAAATAAAAAATTTTTTACTGTGATTTATAGTGAAATGTTTAAAGTTATATAGGAATTTTTCTAATAATTATTGTATGAAGCCCAGCAATCACTAATAATAATAATAATACTCCTGGCTTATAAATTTTTTAATACATTCAATTAATGTATTTTTGTTTCTATTTGGAACCTCACACATAAATACTTGTTTACTCTCCCTACAAACTCTACGAAAAACCCACTGTCCTGTGACCAATCTGCCTTTGTTGTTTTTTTTTTTTTGAGAAATGAGTTTCATCAACTTCTACCGTTTGCAGGACCAACAATACTTAATTGGTTTTTAAGAAGTTCACCAGCACATACATGCAAAATCGAAAAAAAAAAATTATAAATACAGATAAACCTGACAAACAAATGGATAACTTATAACATACATACATACATACCTAACCTAACCAACCTAACCTAACCTAAACCTAACTAACTAACCTAACCTAACCTAACCTAACCTAACTAACCTAACCTAACCTAACCTAACCTAACCTAACCTAACCTAACCTAACCTAACCTAACCTAACCTAACCTAACCTAACCTAACCTAACCTAACCTAACCTAACATAACCTAACCTAAACTAACCTAACCTAAAGAAACAATTGAAAAAAATATAAATAAATTAATTAACTCAAGCAAGTAGTTATTAAAGGTAATTGCTGTTTGCTTTGATATATTTAATTCTTTTTTACAAAATTTAATGTTCGTCAATTCTTCTGACAGGCAGTAAATAAAATAACAGGATTTTAGAGAAAGCAAACTAGAACCCTTCCAACCAAAGTTTCTTTTTTTACAAAAATTTTCTTGTTCGAACAAGGTATTTTTCGACATTCCCAGAAAACTTTACTTCAATAGAACTTTAATTTCTTTTCATAAAATGATTATTGTTGCATACATTACTTGAGGGAATAATATTAAACTTTTGAAAAAAATTTGCAGCGTCAATTTCACTTTTAAGGTTTTCATGAAAATATTTGATGCAATATTTTGAAAACATGCTACAAAAAGTAAAATCAAGTTAATAATTACAGTAAATAAAGACAATTAAAATAAAACAGTTAAAAACAAAAAAATAAATAAATAAAAATGGTTAAAAAAAAAACAACAATCACATTAAACTAACCTTTCTAAACTAAAAAATGAAAAGGAAAAAAAAAGGAAGTGTGAAGCTCAAAAAGATTAAAAGAAGAATTGTTTTAAATAATTGTTAGAATATATAAATCTTCCGGAATTTCCTTTCAACATATCCGGCAGGATGATCACCATACCAAAACGCCTCCTTATTTTAGACTTGGCCTATATATATATATATATATATATTAGTATATATATAATATATATATATAGTATATATACTATAAAAAAAATATATATATATATATATACTATATATATATATATATATATATATATATATATATATATATATATATATATATATATATATATATATATATATTAAAAAACTAAATGAAAAGAAAATATTGAAATTCATTCTATTGTAAACGATTCATATCAGTTACATGAATATTATAAAATGAACCTAAAAAGCTAGCGATATGCAAATGCTTAATTGCCTGTTTTAAAATAATAGTTAAATATAAAAATATAAAAAATAAAAGAATAAATTGTGTGAAGTGTTAAAAGTTCAAATAAGTGGTAAGTTTGTGTAATATCAAAACATAAGGAATAAAAGAGAAAAAATAAATAAATAAATAAATAAATATATAAAGATGTTAAATAAATAAATAAATAAATAAATAAATAAATAAATAAATAAATAAATAAATAAATAATTAAGTAAAAGAAAGGAAAAGAGAAACAAAAGGAGATAGTTTAGGCAATTGGATTGTCAAAGAAGTCTTATGGATGTTAAGTGTAGTTTTAAATATTTTTTGTATATAAAGATTCCATAATTTTGATTTATCTGTAGAAGCATTTTGTATGGAGAAGTTCTGAAGAAATATAGGTGCTTAGTGTGATCTCTGATGGCTGAATTCTCTGGTTGAGAGATGGGAAGATTAGTTTAAATGAAAATTTCCATGTGTTTGAAGGCTCGCATTTTCAGTGGCTAGTTTAGCCTACTCAGTTGACGGGGATTCTAATCTTACAAAATCTGCCAATTGAGATATTATTAATAAAAGATATAAGAAACTTGCGCTGTAAAAAGCCTTTGTTCAATTAGTTACGATTTCTCATTTGGAATTGAATATCACATTTCAATGTAAGGATGCATAGCATAGACAGGAAGTTAAGGAACATCATAGGTAGTCGCTTTAAGGTGGTAGATGTTATCGAAAAGCGAAGAAACTAGTTTATCAAAAAGATTGAAAGAAAATCGTTAAGACTAGAAATTTTACTGAGAAAGGTAATTCTTCATGGAAAAACTTCCGATCAGAAAAATAAGAAGTCTCTGCGTATGAAAGACCTGAAGAAAGAAGCCATTTTATGACTAAAGAAGATGGTGCTAAAAATTAACAAATGGCAGTATTCGTGGAGCTTTGCAATAAATGAAGTATCACATGGGAGAATGAGAAATTAAATGTCATGGAAGGGAACCATTAGATTCAGCTTGATAGGAAAAAAACTAATGTTGTCAAATTTTGAACTAAGATGATTATGAAATAAAGGTTCTTCGTTATGAAAGCCAACTAAACAATCTATAAAAGCAATGGCACGGTAAACCAAAGGCGAGAATTGTTGGACAGTCGTTAAACATTTGATCAGACAAGCAAAGGAATATTTTAGCAGAAAACCAGAGTCTCAGAGAACCCATCATACCAACACTTCATCTGGTAGTCATTTTCAAGAAAATAAAAAGACAGTATCTTAGTTGATAATTTTAAAAATCTAGAAAATTTAATTTAGAAATATAATTAATAAAATTTGAACAACAAGTCTCTGAGACAAGGGATATTTGAAAAAGAGATTCAACATCAAAGCTAATCAATAATAAGATCAGTACAGGTTCTGAACAAGAAAAATTAAAGGAATCTTTAAAACTGAATTGATTGCCTGTTAGGCGATCTAATGGGTACTAGAAATTTAGTAAATTTGCAACTAGGAGTATTAACAGCTGATAAAATGGGTTTCAAAAATATATGTTTTCTCCGTCTGTTAGTAATCAGGGCTAAGGAAGAGAATCAATAAGATGTTTAAATAATTGTATCAGTATACTCTTTTCTAATTATTACATTTCCGTGAATGTTACACACCCTACAATATATATATATATATATATATATATATATATATATATATATATATATATATATATATATATATATACTCTCTCTATATATATATATATATATATCACACCATATACATATATATATATAGATATATATATATAGATATACTGCTATATATAAAACAAACCATATATATCTATACATTTTCTATATATATATATATATATATATATATATATATATATATATATATATATATATAAATATATTTATATTTATGTATAAAGGACATATATATATATATATATATATATATATATATATCATAATATATATATATACTATATATATATATATATATATATATATATATAACCAACATATATATATATATATATATATATATAGCGATATTAGCTGGGATTGGGTCCCTTACACTCAAAATTTACACCTAAGTAATCATGCCTTGCTCAGATTTCTGGTGAATATTTTGTGTACACTCTATCCTATGTATGATATATATATATATATATATATATATATATATATATATATATATATATATATATATATATATATATATATATATATATATATATATATATATATATATATGTATTATTCTGTGTGTGTAAGGGTGTGTGTCCTTGTATACGCTGGTATTTGTGTGTAAATTCATACACATCATCGCAGCTAAAATTTTAAAATGAAATATCAATTTAATTAACGTTAAAATATTGCAATATAATATGTTAACTTTATCGCGAAGTGCTTTTAATCATTAAGACTAATAAATATTTTCAATAGAGCTCCTCTCAGTCTGAAGCATTAGTGCTTTATTTATTCGTTAAAAGCATCTCCAACGGTCCGTTCCGATATAAGAAGAGGGAGAGGAATTGAATTAGAGAGAGAGAGAGAGAGAGAGAGAGAGAGAGAGAGAGAGAGAGAGAGAGAGAGATTATCTTTATTTAAAGCTTTCCTCAGACTCTTTGTTGAATAATAAGAAAGAGATAGAAAAGAGATGTAAATAAATTGTAAGGGCATGCAAAAGCAGAAACTATATCTAAATTATCGAAACCTCTTCTAAGAGAGAGAGAGAGAGAGAGAGAGAGAGAGAGAGAGAGAGAGAGAGAGAGAGGGTTAATATTTTGATAGGATGGTACTAGAGGAGGGCC
>JABUQX010128714.1:2500-5000 GCA_015478945.1 Trachelipus rathkii
ATTTTCTTCTTGATACATCAGAGGTGGTACACTATATATATATACTATATATATATCATATATATATATATCATATATATATATACATATATTACTATATATATATAATAATATATATATATATAATACTCATATATATATACTATATATATATATATACTATATTTATACTATATATACTATTATGATACACCTATATATATATATATACTATATATATAATACACTATATAACTAATATATACCTATATATAGTAATATATATATACTATATATATATATGTATTATTATATATATACTATATATATATATTATATATAATATATATATAATATTATATAGTATATATATATTATATAGTATATAATTATATATATAATATATAAATATATAAATACTAGGTTTATACTATATAGTAATATATATATCTAATAATATATATATAATAAATATACTATATATACTAATATATATATATATACTATATATATTATATATATATAATACTATAATATATATATATAATATACTATATATAATATATATATCCATAAATATATATATACATATATATACGCTATACTATATATATATATATATATTATCATATTATATAATACTATATATATATATACATATATATATATATTATATATATATATATATATATATTGGATCTCTTGTAAACTCCTGAATTATTGTGCTGCTGCTTGGTAAATTTTTGGCTATGAAAGTACTTTTTAAAATTGAAAGGAACACAGGATACGCACGTTAAAACTTCTTCTGTGGCGTGCAATTTTTCTTAAGATTTCTGTGAACAGGAATATTTATTTTAAGCAGTACTATAGTCTGAAGACCGTGATCTATTTCTTGGAAACAACGCTTCTTTTTAGCGCCCGTAAGAGCTCTAGAAGCAAAATGTACATACATTGCTTATCCACTGTTTTGAAAACTGCATTTAATCATGCAAATTTCCTCCTCCAAGAACCGAATGCTGCACAACTCAAATGCTCTCAGGAAAAAAACTTTTTACAATTCCAAGCGTCGTTTATAAAAAATAGATCAGTCTGTAGAATATAGTAAGTTTAAAATAAATATTCCTGTTCCATCACGAAAACCCTTAAAAACATTCATGCCAAAAAGTTTTTCACCTTTCGATCTTAGTGTTCCTTTGCTTCTATAAAAAAAGTACTTTCATAGGCAAAAGTTTATCAAGCAGCAGCACAAGAATTCAGGAGTTTACAAGATTCCCTGCAAAATTGTGTATTATATATATTAATTTATATATATATAAATATATATATCATAATATATATAGTTATATATATACTTATATATTATATAAATATATATATATATTATATATATATATTATATTATACTATATATATAATATATATATATATGATAGATATATATATATATAGTACCTATATATAATATATATTATCATATTAATATATATAACTATATATATATTATATCTATATATATATATATATACTATATATATAATATATATCATATATAATACTATATAATAATATATATTATATATATTATATTTAGTTATAATGGCTGACCACTCCCAACTGTATCAAAGGAAAAATACCAGCATACCTATTCTTTCGCAGGCGCACTTGGGATAATCAATTCTCATTATCAGATTCATAGGATTGTAGAAGAACACAGAATCAATGTCGAAAATATGTCTTTCATCTCTTCCGAAAATGATGTGCACAGGAGACAGTTCATAGAATCTCTTCAAATCAAAAAATGTTAAAAATTTGAACTCTTGTAATAATAATTTAATACATGATATTACAAATTATATTCTTAAACATTTTTCGAAGCTGTCCCAGTATTATTTAAAAATCCTCAAAAACAATACATTGACTGTAATAAATTCATAACACAAACCCAACCAATTGGTTGAAATTTCAAATTTTGCTTTCCCTTTTATTATTTTTTTATTCTAGTAGCTCTTTATTAAGAGTTGAGCCTGAATGTGCGGAAAGGAGCGTTGATTAACCTTTTTTTCCCGGGGGGGAACAAAAAGCCCTCGCTCCACAAATTTTAACTTTGTTTTATTTTCAGTGGGGTTAAATTAATTTCTAAATTGCACACGCTCAAGTGTTTGTCAAATCTCTCTCTCTCTCTCTCTCTCTCTCTCTTCTCTCTCTCTCTCCTCTCTCTCCTCTCCTCTCTCTCTCTCTCTTCCTCTATCCTCTCTCTCTCTCTCTCTCTCTCTCTCTCCTCTCTATTAATATATACATAGTAATATATATATATATATAATATATACTATATATAATTTCTCATACTATTATATATATATATATCATATATATCATATATCATATATATTATGAGAGCAAAACTTACCTATTACCCTTAAAAATGAAAAAAGTGTCGTAAGTATAACGATGAAACGCACTTCCATCCTTGCATAGAAAATGTTCTGAAAGAATATTAATATATATATATACTATATATATA
>JABUQX010128714.1:10000-12500 GCA_015478945.1 Trachelipus rathkii
ACTTTGTGTATACTATCTAAGTTATTGGCAAGCACTAGGGTGCTTTGTGGATTTGCATGAGTATGCTTTAGACTTTGTGTAAACCATGTAATTTATTGACAAGCCCTAGGGCGCTTTGTGGATTTGCATGAACATGTTGTTTGGTAATTGGTTTTATTGGCTTGACTGGGGCTGTTTCGATAGGCCCATATGGCTTCTTACTGTCTTTTTATTTCTAATGTTCTAATATATATTCGATAGATTTTCTGCATGATTATCGGTAGTTATTCTGCTCGATTAATTATCGAATAAAAAAAAATAATGATTATTTTATAGATACATCGATAGTTGTTTGACTATCGGGCATCCTGTCTACAGGTTTGCAGACAATATTATAAGTGTACGTGAGAAAATTTGTAATAGGATTGCTGTGTATATTTCTGTATTTGTATTAGATCTGCTGTTTATATTTCTGTATTGCGAGATTTAGATAGTTGAGTTGCGAGATTTAGATAGTTGTAGATAATATTTAGCTTTTACTTTCTAATACTTTTTCTGTTGATTATTTTGTTTGTTTTTTTTTCTCATATTTTAATGAAAAGAGGGTAATATCATAGTTCCATTCCTGCATTTGAGTTAATTACAATACTAAAACTAGAAACATTTTACTAACAAAAATGGTATCAAAAAATTATTTCAAGTTTTAATGATTCATTAACGTAAATTCTAAATGTATATTTTTAATAAAAATATTTTAAAAAACGCTACGAAAACAACTTTTTATATTTTTTCTCGTTCGCGTAGGGATGAAGGAACTGTGTCGAAACTTTGATTTTTTTTATTTTTTTTTATTTTATTAGGCGTAAATTGCTTTTTTAATTATCATTTTCATAAACAGTAAATAATCCTAATTATTACCTAATTAATAATAAGTTTAGTAAATATAATTATTATTTAGTTTAATTAAGTTACTTAAATTTGATATCTGAGTACTCTAATTTTATTTATTTCTTTATTAAAAATGTTTTGAAACTACATTGATTAATTTACTTATTATATAGATGAAATATACTTATCAATAATGAGGTGATAAATTATTAATTTAGAAAAAATATTTGCATTAAAAATAAAAAAAAATAAAAAAAATCGAAAAAATCATGATTTTTTTATTAAAAAGTCACGTAAAAAATCAGTTGATTTAAATCATTTGATTTTTCCGTGCCAACCCTATCCAAAGTGGAAAGAATTTTTACTTTTTTATTAACTGAAAAGTTTATTTAGTAATTTTAATAATGGAATCTAGTTATTATCTTCTAGTCAATAAAATTTAAAGATACATTCATTTGTACTTTTGTATTAAATTTTAAAATTATTTTTTTCATTCTCATTTATTTCAAATATTTAAAAGGTATATCAGTGAAAATCTTGAATAAAATGCAACTAGGCTCACTAATAATGAAACATAATATAGTTGTTATTATTGCATATTAGTAATTTTTAAAAATATCTCTCAAATTGTTGAAAATAATAGCTAAAATTTAAAAAAAAAAAAAAAACACTTACAGCTGGGCTTTTTTGGGTTTTATTAGGTGGGTTTTTTTTGGGGTGGGGTTTAATGCCAACCCTGATATATATATATATATATATACTACCTATATATATATATATATATACATATATATCTGTAGCCACTATATATATATATATATATATATATATATATATATATATATATATAACATTTGAATATCTACATATATATACAAATATAACTATAATATATATCTATATATATGTATATATATATATACTCATACATATGTATATATATATACTATATATATAATATATATATATATATACCTATAGTTGGTTAGTTAGTTAGTTAGTTAGTTAGTTAGTTAGTTAGTTAGTTAGTTAGTTAGTTGGTTAGTTGGTTGGTTGGTTGGTTGTAGTTGGTTGGTTGGTTTCCATCATTGAACGCTTTGTCAATGAATTTTGGGGTTCATTTACCTATCGAAAGTAGGGTTTTGTCAGGGAAATTGTGTTTATTTATTTCTAACCAAGTGGATTATAATTATAATCAAAAATTATTTAGGCCTAATAGCATGCCCTGCTTCTGCTCTCAAAGCATTTAGAAAATGCTGTAGCCACCATGGACGTGGTTCTGCTATCTCATCCATGTGAGCCTACACAGAAAAAAATTCATATCCAAAATTCATATTTCCATCACTCAATGACTCAATCATGAATTATTATTATTTCGCAAATTAATTTAGTTTATATATTAATTTAGTTTTATATATATATATATATATATATATATAATCATATATATAATATATATATATATATATATATATATATATATCTATATATATATAATATAATATATATATATATATATATATATATATATATATGTATATATGTATATATAGTAATATTATATCAAAAGGATTAGGAATAAATTATAATATATATATATATATATATATATATATATATATATATATATATA
>JABUQX010128714.1:17500-32218 GCA_015478945.1 Trachelipus rathkii
TTGTAATGTTTGGGATGACTTAGATTTCCAAAGTAAAACTCGATATGAGTTTTTTAATTGATATTCTTGTTTCCTTAAGGTTATTTGGATTATGAATACCCCTCCCCCCCCAAGTCTTCTTGGTGGTAGGTATGATGGTGAGACTATCGAATGTGTCAGGTATTTAACTGCTTTATGACTTTTGGAAATGGTTGGGTTGTTATTTCGGTTATTGCCACTGTGATTAGTAGTCTCACTTTTATCTCCTTTAGTTTGCCATCGTCTTCCTGTTTCTCATAAGAAGTTCTCAGACCATCATTCCCGCTGAAGAAGCTCCTTCCGTTCTTATCTTCTGAAGAAGGATTTCCCCCCTTTTACCTTCTTCCATTTATTTATTTTATTTTGTATTATTTTATTAATTCTCTGATTATGTTGAATATACATGATGCAATTGATCTGCTGAGTCCTCTGCGCCCCAAAAAAAAGTCCAATTATTTGAAATTACATTTTATGCTATGTTAAATTATAACTTAGTCATTTATTAATATAATTCTATTTTAGATTTTATAAATATTAATTAACTTAGTATTATATTATTATATTAATTTTATATTAAAAATTAATTAAAGTATTTCTCTATTATGGTAGGGACATACTCACAATATATTACCGTTATATATATGTATTATATATATTGTATTTAATCTATATATTATAATTTATATATATTTATTTATATTAATATATATTAATTATAATATATTTAACGTATAATATATTAAAATGATACTTTATTAAGTTTTTTATAAGTGATTAGATTATAATAACAATAGTATCTAAATATTATAGGATATATATATATATAATAATATTTAAGACTACTAAGAATGTCAAATTCTGTCACTCGATTTTTTTTATTGAAGGGACATGAATGTTAGGTAACCTATTATAAAATTAGAAAAGCTGAACAAAGAGAAAAACTCTTGAACAACTAAAATCTAGATGACATAAGACAGATATTAAAACATAATTTTTAATAAAAGATTTCAAATTAACTGCTGGAATAGGTTACGATGTCCTGATAACTTTTTCAAGTATTTGTAGGGGATATTGGGTAGCCTACTATATATAGATAGTATAATTTCTATTAAAATAATAATAATAACTGTTCTATTTATTATGTTAAAAGTGTGTTTCTTTTTAATTTGGTCTGAGTATTAAATTTAATTATAATAATTATATAAATATAGGTAAAAAACCACTATTCACTTTATATAATATTAGGTTATATATTATGAGATAAGGCAACAATAATACAATACATAGGCTAATTAGATTGTTTTCTGAATGGGACGCTGTTATAGAGATCACAACTAAACAAAATTGATATGTTTAAACTAGGGGTTCTGCCACTTCGGTCATACTATAAAGGGTTAAAATTGGTACTCATATCTGATATATGGTCAAATAAATTCATATTCAGGAGTACGCTCCTCCGGTTTTTTTGTTTTTACCATGGCGTTTATATATACATATAGGGTACATATATATATATGCTAAATTAATTAGTTGGGAGGTATATATATATATATATTAAACTTATATTATAATAAAATTAAGCCTGTGTATATTATAAGATTATAATAACTAAGGGAGTATACTATTTCTACACTTTTCCCTTAATAGCTAACTGCTTAATTCTTCCTTATTTATACTATATGTATATCTTTTACTTCTTAACCGTGATTCATTATTACTATATTAATCTATATATCAAATCAAATCCATTGATAAATATAATTTAGTTAAAATATATATATATAAATATATAGAGTTATAATAACTCAATAAATATACAATTGTGAAGAAACGATTTTTAAGAGGCTATGATTTCACATAGACTAAAGATTTGTAATTGACAGTTTTAAATAATTTTAATGATAGTATTAACTTATCTTATGTGAAACTTATTTACTTTTAACTTGATATAAATATTTATATTAATGAAAGTCTTTGTAGTTTTAGATTTGAAATAGTGTGACATCAGCTGGTGATTTATATACCTTATTCTTTTATGATGTATACTGTATATTATGTCATGTCTTATAGATGTATTTGTTATTAGTTATGATTAATGTATGTTATGTGATGTATGTAGCGTACTCAGTTTAATGATTCATGTGGGTGGATGGTGGATTGGTATTTAAAAAAGGTTAGGATGTATTAGTTCTCATTTCCCATAATTTCATATTCAAATCGTATTTCTTTTATGTTCTAATTAAATGATTTATGGGTCAATATATTGTGAACTGTATTGTAATGTTGAGGAGCAGTCTTAGGTGGTTTATTTTGGTGATTATTATGCTGTATTTTGGTTTTACTGAATTGGTTTTTTTTTTATTTTTAATTTTATGAAACACTCTGGATAGTGTCTCTCTTATAGGTTACTCGTGTCTCACTTCGTTACACGACTCCTGGAGAGTTGCTCTTTATTTCATTTAATTCCTTATAATTCTTTACCTTTCATGTTGTTAGTCATTTGTCATCAGTTTCTTAAATCTTACTATATTACCTTGGGTTTCGCTATTGGTAGGTGGCTGTTTTTATACATATTTATAGGGAGTGTACTTATATATACTATAGGATTTTAATTTAACTATCATACTATTAGTAACATTTAAAATATTATTCACTAAAATACATACTAATAGATAAACTATACTAAGGGTGAAGATTTGTTGATTCATTAATTGATATAATTTAATATTTATTATAGATAAGCTATTTATACTGAATTAATTTGGATCATATCTATAGATTATATAATAGGCTTGGACAATTCACTGTTACATCAAATTAAATGAAGATCCTATATCGTGAAATAATAATATTTTATTTATTATTATTGGTTTATTTGTTGTTATATTTATATATATTCCTCTTTATTTTTTTTATGGATTATTTTTTAGTAATTATTTTTACCATTTTTTTTTTCTCTATTACCTACATTTTCTACATTTTATTTTCTAACCATTTTATTGTACACGTGTACAACAATAAATCTCTTTCAATAAAGAAAAAGAAAAAAGAGAAAAATGACTATTACTCTGATCTCATATTATGAACCGCAAATTGTGAACCCTTCCAGTCAAAGTAAACTTTACAAGTCCGTTATAATATTTTCTAATAATTGTATTTTGTCATAGGTAAAGTTATATGATTCTTAATAATAAATAGATTTTATTATTTTCTAGTTTAAAGTATTTATAAAGTGTTATATTATTAATTCCATTATTTTTTTATCTATTCCATAGGATATTAATTTTTATAAAAAAGGAAAAATATAAAAGAAGATACAGAAGAAGTAAAATTTAAATGTGGGAACTGAAAACTTTAATAATAAGTTGAAAAGGAGAAAGAATGAATGATATATAAGAAGTATTTAAGAAGACGTTGTAAAGTAATTTGAATGTTAAAGAAGAAGAATTCGTTCATTTCGAGGGTGTTATAATTCAAACATAGTAGAAGAAGTTTTTTATTGCTCTATAGTACTAATTAGAAGTAGTGGATAGTGTTTAATAATAAATATCATGAATATCAATATGATAATATATGAATAATATATAATAATAAGTATAATAATAGATAGGTCTATTTCTTATTTCTTCAAACTATTCTAACTACTCAAATTTAATATTATACTACAATTCTTTTTTATATATATTGTGGTTTGGTACATATGCATGAAAAATGATTCTTCAAATTAATATGATAATACAAACAAGTGATCTTAATTAAAAACTATTAATTATTTAAATTCTAACATATCATTTAATTACTATTATCAATATATGTAAGGGATTGGATACTATATAGTAAAGTTGGGATTATAATATAAGATATATTCATTAATCTTTTTCCTATATAATGAACAATAAATAAATACTCTTTATTTATTTTTTTTCCCATATTGTGCTTCTGTGACCTGTTTATTCAGATTTCACATAATGAGATTTCATCTATTCTGACGACTTGTCTCTTTGGGGATCATTCCAAATTCAGATCTTTCGGCACCCGTGCACCGCTGACTTCCCGGGTCACGACTTAAAGAAAATGACTGATTGCCCTCAAGAGAGCGACTCATTTTCTTCTTAGGGGAAAGAAAGAAGAGAGACGAAACACAATTATTCCCAAGGTAATTGGATTATAAATATTCAATAAGGGAAGGCAAAGGACGAGTATATTTATTATATATGTATAATTTCTTTTTAACTTCGTTATTAATTTTTAAACTTTAGTTTATACCAGAATAAGTATATAGTATTTGGTTTATAATAATCTAACATAACTAATTTATTATATTAATATATATATATATACAATATATAGTTTAATATATAATAACTCAAACATATCTTTTATTCATATATTTATGGAATTTCTAGGTTCAGGGTATATTATAATGGATACTTTATATTAATATTACATATTATATATATATTATCATATTTTAATTATTATAAATATATAATAATTGTTAATATATTAATATTTATATAATATTTATCTATATTAACAAGAAACAATATATATATTATTATATTAATATATTGATACAATATATATTAATATATATATATATTACCACTTTTAATTAATTAACTACATTCATCATTATATTAATTTATTAATTATTATATTATTATAATTTATTTATAATTATATAATATTAAATAATTATAAATATATATATATATTAATTTAATATTATTATATAAGTATATATATTATTAATAAACTCAATAAACAACTTTATCTTTAACAGGGGACTAAGATGTGACTCAGTATTGCTTATTGGTAATAATGCACCGGATGCGTAGGGGTGTTGATATATAATAGTGGAGGCCGAAAGAGAATAGATAAATATATATAATAGAGAGATAACGTATTTATTAATCTAATAAGAGCTCCAATAATATTATATATATATATATAAAACCTTATACTATTTATGTCATCGTAAGTTTTGTTCGGGTATTTTGATGTGAATAAGTAAATATATATATATATATAATTGGAGGAAATAATGAAGAGAGAATAAGTGAACATAAAAGAAACATGAAATTAATAAATAAGAAGAGTTAGGTAACACTAAGCAAGGTTTTCCCGCCTTAAGAACATCTGTTTGTTTGATCAGAGTGGTTCTCTTCTCACCCTTTCTGCAACCATTCGAACATCGCTGTTTATGTGTGTCTTCTCTTCATCCGACGTGGCTCATATCTATAACATTATCTCTGACTACTCACCCTCCACTCAAATACTCACTTATTCCATATTATCTACTATGGCTCACACGAATTATGGGAAAGAAAAACAAAGGAGTGATACGAGGGATTGGCATCGCTTAACCACCATAGACCACACCATTGCCTTTTCAGTTTTTAAAGTTAATCTATATTCGAGTAATTGTACTAATTTAATATAATCCGTGAAGGTATAATATATATAATTTTCGGATTCATTTATACCCATATATAGAGTTTTATACCACTATTAGCTGTTGGGACTAAACATACCCTTTCTTGGATCTTTTCCTATGAACGTGTTTTTCTTCATATAACAGGTAAATTAACTCAAAGGTTAGACTTCATTTTTCAACTTGGAAAAGTACAAAAAACAGAGGAGCTATCGTATTCGTGGGTACTATTTTCTTAATAGTGTAAGATATATCGGTTTCTGTAATATCGGGATTAATAAATAATATTATACGCTACGTATATATTATCTATACCACTTATAATACATGTGGTATAATTTTGGAGATAAAAATGATGAACCTTTTTATTTAGGACTGGGATTTGATATAGCAGAAAATATCGATCATGAGAATAAAGATTGTACAATAAAATATATATTAAATATCATATATATAATCAAAATTAATATAGTCTTTAAATAGATATATAATAAAAAAATATATAATTACTATTTGGTTAAATAAAAATTGGTTAGTGTTAATATGGTACCTTTGAAGGTGTTTCGGATAATCTTATTTATATACTTTTTATGTTTATTATATAATGGAGTGAGTATAGTCGTATTTCATATATATGTATTTATTATATATGTTTCTTTGATATATAGAGAGTATATAATTTATCTAATATATATTATATATATATATCTATATATATTATACTTATGATATAATATATAACTATTTGGTTTAATCTTAAAGATCATGTGTTCGGTGTGTGATAAAATCACATATGAAGATTGCTGAACATTATCGAATTTGAAGATATTTAAAAGCGTATATACTCAGCTATTATGTATTCGATCTTGTCTGGTTTAATGATCTAGAGTTCTTCGGACAACCCTGATATATGTATACTTACAACATGAGAACGGATGGACGCAGAGCAGGTTAGCGAGAGAGGAACGACGTAGCGAGAGGAGCAGAAGAGAGAGAAGGAAGACAAGAGAGAGAGAGGGGGACGAGCAGAGGGGAGGAGAGAGAGACGCGGAGAGGGTAAGAGGAGGAAGGTAGAGGAGAAGACAGAGACGAAGAGTAGAGGAGAGAGATTGACCGAGAATTTGAGCGAGGAACTGCAAGAATCGGTTATCGGTTAGAAGAGAGAGAGAGAAGAGTTACTTGGTTGGAGAGAGAGCGAGAGAGAGGAGAGAGAGAAACTAAGGGGATTATCAGATCGAGACCTTGAGGTGACATCAAGTTGATACCTCTATGGATTGGGGATATAAAAATAGAATGGACTTGATCTTCAATATATGATATAGTTTGATTTGTATTAGAATAATTAAGGGAAATTACATATGTTTTATTTCATGTTTAAAGAAAGGAAAAAAAGCATATGTATAGTAGGTAAAAGTAGAAGAGAAATAAGACTAAGGTGCATTAGAAGGACGGAAAGGAAGGTCATATAGTCACTTTGTGTAGTGGTGATAATGTAAGAAATTAGAAATATGAATTTCAAATAAACAAGAGCTAGAATACTATATTATATAATAATACAATAAAATTTAATGTAAGAAGAAATAAAGAAAAATGAATTTTGAAATATATCTCATCCAGTAACGCCAGACAAACAGCTACACGATTAAAGGAGATTGAGGAACTAAATATCTGTAAAAGAAGGAGCATAAGGATGTAGGTAGCCGTAGGTGATCATATTTGAATAAGGCGAATTCCACCACTGGGCGGTCTATAGCTTTTTGATTTCTGTATTTAATCATTTCTGTTAAATCTAACTGCCATACACAACATATTACAACAAGTACTTTATCACACATTTATAATTTACAATTTAACGGACCTTAATTAATTCAACTATAATATTTAATATTAGGGGATATAAAATTCAATATACAGGGGAAACACAAAATTAGGGTTCCTATAGCATAACATATAGAGGCTTTTAATCCAATATAAGCTCAGCGGCAACACTTATTATTTTTACGTTAATAAGTCTGGGAGAAAAGTTAATACAAAGTATTATTAATTATCTTTCGGTATAATTCTGAAAGCCAAGGAGGATACGGGGATAGGGGCCTTCTCCCATTCTAGATTCCCCGGTCGGTTATACTTTTATTCTTTTATACTTTTAACGAGCTAATATACTTTTTACCATCTATGGTTAACAATTTCTTTTAACATCTACAATATACCATTCCTTTAAAATCATATTCTTTTGCCAAGGAGATAATTAATGTAAATATTTTAATTGTAAAATCACGAAAACCAAAGAAATACAAAATGAGGGTACTGGGGTAATTAATGAATAATTATTAAATATACACAAATTATTAAAATATATATATTTAATCTAAACCGGTCGACAATTCAATAGGCAGTTTTCTTTATAATCGTTGCGCTATTAGATAGTAACTTACAACACTATAAAATAACAGCGAATTGGCTCTATATTAAGATACTAATTAAACCAATAATCATTAGACCGACCATGAATCACGTATTATCAATTAAAGTGAAGCAGCAAGTAGGTGACAAGAAATGGTTTTTAGAATTTGAACTGTGATACTGGGATCGACTAACTGGATGATAAAACGATATCTTTCAATTAATATAATAATTGCTCTTTCTTTGGTCTTTTGGTTTTAATAAATAATTACCACTCTATAATCATGTTCATATAGTTTTTAAAAAAATTATTTTTCAAGAGGAACCTCCAGAAATTATAATTAGGGATATGGTGTCAGTCGGTTGTCATCCTAGAAGGGAGTACCCTCGCGCACTGGCTTGGCAGAATCACATTACATCGGCCTTGGTTATACTAACACCACCAGGGTTCAGTCTCAATAGAGACGCACCTATTTCAACTTTAAATTATTACAAACAAATTATTAGTCGGAAGCTCCTTGTAATCATATAATTCAAGTACCGAGAATGATACCTATTCCTTATTCAAAACTTATATTCTTACTATCTACGGATTCTTACTATTCTCCGCTTATGTAGCTTCATCTGATCTAGTATCTATCTATTTCTATCTACCGTCAGTATCTAAGTCTTCGTACACCAACTACATAATATTATAAATATAATTATATCATCCTGATATTTTATCTTATTATTATATATATATATATATATATTAAATTTATCTTAATATAAAAATATATTAATTTAATTTAACATAATGATAAATTTACTATATATACATTCATATTATATATATCACTAGTATAGTATACCATTTATTATACATACATAATATATATATTTATATATATTATTATATTATTTAATATATTATATCTCTGTTATTATTATAATATATATTAATATATATTATATTATAAGTATATAATAAATAATATATATAATAAACAAAATATATAAATAATATATAATATATATATAAATTATATAATAATTAACATATATATTATATTTATATTATATATATATATTATATAATTATAAAATTATATTGGTTGGTGTGGTGGTGTGGTGGATGGTGTTGGTGTGTGTGTAGTGGGTGTGTGTGTGGTGACGTGTCTGTCAGAACAAATTCACCTACCAAATATTTCTTACGTCATTCTCACAATAATACTATAGGCCACTCTTAATTTGTAGATCACTCTCGATGCTAAAGGAGGGGCTAGTGGTTTTACTTGGGAGAATATTATTATGAATACCCAATGTTATACTCTGATGAAAATATTGGACTACAAGTCCTAGGTGCATTATATTTCTATTCGTTCTACTAGATATGAACAATGTTTAGAATCAGAAGTTAGTTAATGCTTAAACCAGTAAGATATTGTATACTTATTTAAAATGTAGATAAGTTTCACTTTAACTCCCACCTAGCCGTGCCCAGCCATTCGGGTGTCGGATACCTCTAATATACTATAGATTCTAGAATCTCATTCTCTCCATCCCCCTTTCCTTCATTCTTCGACTCCTTCCTTCTTCATCCTTCTTCTCATTCTGTTTATTTTCTGATTGCACTTTCTTCTTTTCTTTTCAGGAGGGGATCCGCTCCGTGAGGGGTTCCCTGGACTCCGGATTACCCCTCGAACACGAGCTCCTACATCCTTTCACAATCTACGTGAATCCAGAATACTTTTTCTCTACATAAAATATTAGGTCTACTCTTACGAAATCTTTCACAATTTTTTATTTTAAGGCGGACGCTCAGAGGTAGAGGAGACCACACACGTAATCTCGTCTAACGATGAGATTACATGCTGCTTATACTCACATCAAATTTTTTTGCGAATGACCCGTTAAAGTCTAAACGCGTGTTGGGTCAGGAACGAACGGTTCCAGTGACGCTCGGGGTGCCCTAAAGGGGGAGCGATATTAACAACCATCACCTTTTTGGTGCGTTGGAATCCTCAATTTTTTATCTCCGTTCTCGTGGAAGTTCACATATACTACATATATCTTGTGTGCTCATGCTTGCGGGACATTATTCATTACATTTCACTTTCTACAATACAATCCTTCATGTCAAGGCATTCTCTATAATCTGTCGTTATGCAGACAAAAGCAAGGAGAAAGAAAGTATTCATTAAGGCACGATAAAAATGTTCCTTTGTTAACCCTACCCTTCTCTACTTAATCATTTTCTTATATCTCAGAATATTGGGCTTTGTGAATCGAATTTCATTGGCCGCACCCTGGGTTATTCATGTTCTCCAGCACCTGTTAGCTGACAGAGACTATACTTTTATTTTAAACGGCTTGATTGATATATTATATATATATATAAACGTATAATAAAAAATTGGTTCGAATTATCACATACATATATTCCTACTATAGATCAACAATATATCAAACTAATAACGGAATTACTCTTATAAACGATATATTGGACTTTCAATATTTATAGTTTAATTCAATTTATTTTCCATTCGATTATTTATATTCAAAGTTGCTAGACAAAGTTCAAGCGTGTCCATGGTAGCGAAATAAGCGCAGGGTGGGACGAAAGACCGAATAATACTATGTGACTGTTAAATTCATTCGTGAGTAAGCCCACCTTTTTACAAATTATAACAAGACCCTCAGGAACTACGGGAAGAATTGTGTGGTTATGCTTTATATCACCAGGGTCGATTTATCATTTTTGATCTTTATTGTTGATTTTGGAGTTCATAGAGGCCACTGATCACAAAAAAAAAACGCGTCCTCTCATATTAGTAGGTAATGAGTTTAAGAAGGCTCGCCACTAAGCTGTTTGGTAGGTAGGCATAGGTGGCTTCGTGCAACACCATTTTTGGGTCAAGTGTGCTCGTACGTACGGTGCTGAATCATCCCGTAGCACTTTCAGATATCAGTTCTCTGGGGTAAAATATATGCGGTTGGTATTTCGAGCTCCGGTAGTCCTACGTCGATTTTATGAATCTTTCTAGTTATATAATACATTACTCAATAGTAGGGTTAATCTCCCCTCATAGACCCGTTTAAAAATTCCGCTGGGATCCTTTAGAAATACGTTTCATACGTCTCCTTGTATTCCAACAACTAAACACAGCTATATACAATATAATGTGCACTGCAACATCTTTGGCTTAGGCATAACATAGGGTTGATCTCTCCGGGGCTATGGGCATAAGAGGGGTCTGTGGCACCCTATTATGAGTATAATATACAATATAATGATAGTGAAAGGGATCGATTTGCGATGATGGCTCACTCCAAAAATATTGTTGATTTATTTCGAACATAGTTCGTTGGTTAGAATGCCGCCCTGTCATCCCCACAGAAATGTTATTACTTGCATATAAATAGTCGTAATAAAATTATACTTGCTTCATATCATAATTAATATAATACATACCACCTAAAATTAAACTCATTAATGCGAAATCATAAATGATAATATATTTATATTAACACTTAAATAATATTAATTACTCAATTATATACATAACCTAATATTTACTATTAAGCCTAAACTATTCAGGAGCTATTGAAGCGTGTAGCGAATAGGTAGGTGCTCGCCGCAATACAAAGATAATATTAAGCTTTTTGCGGCAATGACGGTACTACTTTGATGCTGCCCACATAGCACTTTACAATATCAATATAAATATTCTGGGTTAAATGACGCAGCTAAACGGGACTAATTAATCTGAAAGGGTACACGCATATTCGTATTTATGCCAAGTAATAAATTGTGTACTAATTCTATGAAAGATTCAAAGCAACACAAGCATCGTTTACAATAGTAGCGTGTTTCAAAATTAAATCATAGAACCATCAACACAATGTCTATTAAACCATGTGTTACAGAACAATTTAATAATAAAATGCATTAATATGTTATATTATTACAACTAAATATTATAATATCAAAAAGAGTTTAGAAATTTTATTAAGATCTACTATCATTAATTTTATTTTCATATACTAATTAATAAATTATAAATATAATAAAAATAGTGATAAAGAATAAAAATGAAAAAAATAAAATAAAAATAAAAAATAAAAATATTCAAGTAAATAAAAAGAGAACTATGTAGTTGAATATATATTATATAATTAATTATAACTTAATAATTCAATTAACTAATTTATTATTTTTTTCCAATTAAATTAGTAATCCAAAGTTTTGCACTATCTTATATAATATTAATTAACTGCAGGTATATATTACTAAATATAATATCATAAATATTTGACTTATATAATATATATAGAATCAAATATAGATTTAAATAAATAAATATCTATTAATTTAAATATAATAATAATATAAGCATAATAAATATAAAACATACTATAGTGCATAACCGGCGTTTTCAATAAAAGACTTTTTAATAATTATATATTATACAATTAATTGTATTTAAATCAAATAATTTAAAATATGAATTTGACTTTACGAGATAATATAATAACTAACATAAGTCGGAAGTGAATTCTGGTGTTACAATCATTTTTCAAACATGAATAATATTTGCCAATCGACTATAGTTCACCTCAATACATAGGATAAATAAATAAAAACGTGTATCGAGAAATACGGTGATATTAATACTATACATAAATAACTCAATATCCATATAATTTAGGTTAATAATAATTAGATCTCAAATCAATAACATTTCTTTGTTACTCTGATTAAAACTCTGATTACACCAATCTAAACGCGAAATCAATTCTACATACTGCAGCCCAATATTCCCATCATGGGCGATCATTAGCGCACTCTGGCCCTCATGGAACGGATTGACCTCACTGTTTTGTCTTAAGGGGTTAACTTCCCCCCCGAGAGCAAGGGTTAAATAAGCGGGTTAAGCCGTTTTGTGGAGTGAACTATCGTGTGACTCCGATTTTGGCTTTTATTATTATTTTTTATTAATTTTTTTTGTTATAATTAGAATTAAATTCTACTTAGTCCTCGTGTTGGATATCACACTTTTTGCTGTGTGTCCCTATTTACCAAATTTCACCTCTGAACATAGGCTAGAGCTTAGGTGCTCCATACTCAACACGCTGGATTTATTAGGCACCAATATTCGGACGAACTTCCACAAACCTACCTCAGTGAACTGCTGTTTTGCTTCAATCTCACTCTCGCTACCCGTGAACTGAATACTCCGCGGTGAACTAACCACGTGCGTTATTATATGTGTAATAACTATATAAAATTTCTTCTCTATTACTATCTCACATTATTTACATATATTTTATATAGATTTATTATATATATATAATATTTTTTTACAATATTACATTTTTTTCTATTTATATTTAATTTATATATATTTTAAATTACATTTGTATACATATTATATCATATTTCCATATTTAAATATTGAATTATTAATTATCTTCTTTTCTTTTTTTTTCTATCTTACATATTACCGTTAGCTAGTTAGCCTGCCCTCTAAAACTTTACTCAGTACATCCACCATGCAGTATGCACTACCTTCTAATAGCACCGAGGATCACCATAACAAATCACTTGACCATCAAATCCTCATATTAAACTCACAGGTCACAGATTGAGCGAGCAAGATTGAGACGCACACGAGAAGCCAACAACGACAGACGAGCTTATTTATAGTTATACTTTAGCTCATTTTATAAATTTTTTATTTTCGAATAGATAAACTATATTAATAAAATTAATAAATTTACGATTAATATTACCTTATATATAAATTTAATATATTACCTTGATTCACATTAAAATTTAATTTAATACAAATTATAAGTATATTTTATATATTATTTAATACTATGATTATGATATATTTATATTTAATATATATATAAAATATATATATATAATATTATATATTATATTATATTATTATAATAAATTAATATATTATATTGATATATATATATTATATATAATATATATAATATATTTAAATATTATATTATTTAATTATATTATTAATATATATATATATATTATATATTATATATTACAATTTAAATAAATTTATTATATGTAATATATATATAAATATATAACTTATATATATTTTATTATTATATTAATAATATAATTATATTTAAATATATATTTATATATCTTATTAATATATTATTATTATTAATATATATTATATAATATTATAATTATATTATATTATATATTATATATATTATTTATATAATATTTAATATATTAATAAATAATATTTAATATTAATATATTATATATAAGAATGGAAGAGAGAGATAGAGTAAGAGGGGAGAAGAGAGATAGAATAAGATTTTTAGACTTTAAAGCACTACTTTTGATTAGATTATACAGATTATAGACTTAGAAATAGTATAGACAGGTAGATTGATTGTCATATTGTTAATAACTTGACAAATAAGCATAGATAGATGATAGAGATAGATTAGTCACGAGTAGGACCTAGAATAAAGGTTATACTTGGTAACATATTGACTAGTAAGAAAATTAGGATCTTTTTATTTGATAGATACACAGATTTAGCACTTAGAACATCTATTTTAGTTCAGTACCATTAGTCTAGTATGGTAAATATTAGGTCCAGTCAGTGTACCTCTCATCCTGATACGTAGATAAGACTCATCCACATAATACCATTGGAGGTGTAGCGCGCGAGCGTAATGGTAGGTATATCTTCTTTGTTGGTTGACGGTTAGTTTTGCCAGAATAGAAAAAGCTTCGTTGTGTTTTGTTGACACAACTACAATTTAACAGATTCTTATTCTAATAATAAAATTGGACTTTTCTTTCTCTTTCC
>JABUQX010128715.1:0-14875 GCA_015478945.1 Trachelipus rathkii
TTGCTAGGAGGTTCTAATCTGAGTGCCCTCATACGTCAGAGGGCGGACCGCCAACAGAACGGGCAAGTGAAAACTCTGGGAAGTGGGAGCGACGACTGTGGAGAACGGCGGGACCTACATTCATCTCGAACGTCGTGCCCTTTCTTCTTACAGTAACTGCATATTCCCAAGAACTTGTAAGCAGTCCCGCATACTATGCCCTTTCTTCTCACAGAAATCAAAACAGACGATGACTTTCTTGTCATTCCCCGGCGTTTTAGTGAAGAAGCAAAGGGTCTATCTTCTATGGTCGCGTCGAGAAGCACGGCGATCACACGATGGGTACGAGTCACCGGATGGTTTTTCATGTTGGGAACCGCGCATTTGACCGACGTGGTGACGAACGAGATGATGAACGACGGGTCGGCTTTTGGAGGCGGCGATCGACTTTTTCCTATCCTGACTGTTTCTATCCAGTTACGGATACAGAGTGTTAATCTTGTATCACCAAGCTCGGTTGATTTCGTTCAGGCTTCATTCTGTGGTTTGCTATGTCAGACTTTCTTTGAGTGTCTCTTTTTCATCTGAAATGGTTCGGATGAATTATGAGAGATCGGCAATGGGAAAAGTGACTCGTTGTCACTTTATAAAGAGCTGCAAAGCTCATCTATCTTTTCGCCATGAAGAATCGGGTGTTAACCTCAAATATCCTATTATCTTACTATATTCGCGGACGCTCCGTTCAAATATCCGGCGAAGACTACATAAAAGCAGTCTTAAGGTATCGCTCACATCCTCATTCCCAAATTTCATTCGCGCTAACGTTTCCAAACGATGTCGTACTTTCGGATGGGTTCCTTATGGTCTCTACGAGCAGAGTGATAGCGCTGTAACACGGTAAACCTCCGTTTCGACGTTTCCTCTTCATTGGTATAAAACCAATCTATTACAAGTGTCACGCGACGGAGCAATAGTCCCGATCCATTCTTTGGAGATTAAGCTTATCATCAACCTGGCGGAAACGACTTCAGCTGCCTGCCAAGCAATCTGAGCCATTGATGATGTGCATTGGGGTAGTTGAAGCTGACAATACGCCTCGAAATCTTCCAAATAGACAAGAAGATCTTGTTCAGCTTCATAATTATATATCGACCGTGATCGACAACCTTCACTTTTGTGAATTTTTTAGAGTTGGACTAGGAGTAGAAATGGCATCTTCAACAGATCTATACGCTTCTTTATTTGTGGACGCTGTGTACAGTTTCAGGTTCAGCGAGACTCAGGCTCTCTTACTATAACGTTGGGGAGTCTCCTTGAGGCTTGTGATGGACTTTGAACGTCGATGCATCCATCAACTCATCCGGTCGAACCATGGTCAAAGGGCGGAAATAAGAAGTAAAGCATTGGTGTTGTTCCTTATGGGCAGCACTTTTTCCTACTCCCGGGTTATACTCCCGTGCTCCTCATCTTAACCTAACAAGTCAGTAGTGTGAAGTGAATAATAGGGTCTAGTAGGTTGAGTATATCTTATATTAGAGTTTTAGAACTTTAGAGTTATGGTCATACCCATGAAATGATAACTCCTTTCTTGGGATGAGTTCCTATGAATGTCATTCTTAATATCAAATCTTACATTATGATCACCCGATTATGATGAGTCGAGGGGCTACTGGGCACATCCTTCTCATAGAAGGGACAAGACTTTTTATATTAAGAGGATCGCGAAGTCGAACATTCCTTGGCCTTCAACGAAAGGATTAATTTTACAAGGGCAGACGGTGATCATAATTTTTACGAGCTATAGCTTCAGCTTTTTCTTTTTGTGAAGCCAAGGTATGGTTCAGTTTTTCCAGATATGGAATAGATAATAAGCCATCATCGATGTCAGAGTTGGAATCAGAATGGCTATATTCATCCTGTATTTCAAAATGAGGATTATGTTTATGGTGAGTGGGGTTTGAACCATTTCTTTTTTTCAATTTGGGAGGTTCATCCAGCCGCAAAATGTTTTCAACAACTTCCTCATTGGGTAGAATATTGCTTCCATGAGGATTTAAGGCACTTGCCAAACCGTGTAGTCTTTCAGGGGTATGTGGATTTTCCACATCTTGAGAGTTATCCCCTCTATAAGGGCTTAACAAATTATGTGAGCGTGAGGTGTGTGACTTTTCATCCACCTCCCGTTTATTAGAGTTTTTATTAGTTTTAATTTTATTACGAACACCACCCACACCCATCCCACCGGAATCCCCAATATCCTGACTAGCAGGAACTTAATGTATTGGACATTGTAGTAGGCGCGCGCAAAGTTACAGTGTACGTGTATTAAGAGAGGAGTTACCGACACTTTGACCAATTCCTAAAAGAATGCGAATATGGTTTGAGAAAACCAAAATTAAAGTTCAGACGATGATGATCGTTAAGAATGGGAATGCGCACGCTTCGCGAACGAGAGACAACAGTGTCCCTGTTTGGGCGCCAAATCAATTTGGGCTATGATGTAACGGAGACCAGGATAATGGCTGTCCAAGAAGAGAGATTTATGACGACTATAATGTTGAAAAACAATGAGTTGCAGCACTTAGTTACTCTGATCTCCGCAAATGTCCAAAAAGATTATTGGAACTTTATGATTAGCCATATCAATTAAAAAAAAGAATAAAAGAAAAGGAGAAAGGGGAAAAAGGGGATGAATTTGAGGAAAACTAACCTCTTGGTGATCTTTAGTTAACCTCTCCTTTTTAAGGAGCACTTCCTCTGCCTTATTCTTTTTCAATAGGAGGCATTAGACTGCATACTTTTCTAGCGGTGGTTCCATCAATGTTCTGGACACTACTGCCTATCTATTCGTGAGGGTGCACATTTGTTATGATGTTGGATGTGTGAAAGGTCAGTCGGGATATGTGTGAACTTGTAAAAGATGGATGAGGGGTAAATTTAAATAATGTGTGTAAATAACCTTTTAACCTTTCAATATTTATTTATCACCAAAGAAAATAACCAAGGGATAGCAAAAGAGAAAATAAAATATATATTTATTAAGGCCAATGACTCAATATATGAAAGAGATTAAATAATGAAACTAAAGTAATAAAAACGTTCCAGTCCTATTTCCAGTCTTAGAGGACTTTCTCCACAGAGCCAGAAATAGTAAAAAAAATAATAACTTGGATTATATTACAAATTTATGAACACAGAAGTTCTTTTAAGTGAGGTGAGAAATCTCCTCAATATAGCAGAATGCGAAATCGGAATCGGCTCAGGTATAAATAAGTATAAGTATATATGGGTAATTATACAAGGGACGTGGTATACGTCTTTGTTTGGTATTTTACAAAAATAATGGCGATTGGTGGTTACGATCGGATTTATAATTTTAGCTGCCTACCAGTTTTGGTAGTTTATATTTATCATTTATTCAAGATAACAGACAACGTTAGACTTAACTGAAGTTGCTGTCATTATTGAGAACCCGAGCTTCATTTAATGCGGGTTTGCTAATATAGAATGCATGATACGGTTGATGGCCATTTGATTAGATCAGGTCAAAAGGAATCTAATTGACTTTTCAGCATAAGTAGTAAGATTGATGATATACAAACAAAAACAAAGCAATAAAACAAGCCTAGCGTAAAAACGCGACCAAGCGTAAAAATTGTATCCAAAAACAAAATGCGTCCAAAACCAAAAACCTGTAATGGAAGGGAAAAACTAAATTAGGTTCCATCAACAGTTGGTTTAAAGTTGCAGGCTTAAATTGAATATTTAAATAGTTAAATGAAATTTGCTTTAGGAGCTTATATTTAATAAGATAAGAAGATTTACTTAGGGGATAAGTTAAGAGGGGATATTTCATATTGAGAGATTTAAAGGGAAAAGCGGATAATAAAATCTAGTCATGCCATGCAGACCATATATCTAAAGTTACTGAACTTCACCCCTATGCTGATTTGGAAATCTCTTTTTGGGGTTTTTGCTAGATCCCGCACATGATGCAAGTTGAGAACGTGCTAAGGTAAATGTCCTAGAAACTGCAAATCAACATTTAAATTGGCTTTTATTAATTCCTTTTTTCATTCAATAACATTCACGTTAATTCAAGTTCATTTAATTTAGTACATCACATTAATTTAATAGAACCAAAATTAGGAGATGTATGATACAAAAAGCAACTAAACTGAACTAGAATCCAAAAATGACATAAATTCAAGTTGAGTTCCCCGAATAAAAATTTACAACTTGAGAATGGGAAACTATGAGTTCATGAGTTTAAGCAAATACAAATGAAATTCGTTGCATGGATATTATTCACTAAAAAAAAGAACATATACAATTTCCTGTAATATAAATAATCTGTATATTATTTTAAACTTGGAACAAATCATAATGCTAAATAAAACAATAAATAGAGAAGATTCACAAATGCTTGTGGAATAGATTAAACCGGGGGTATGGATGAATGTAATCCCCATTAACATCCTTTCCCAACTAAACTTGGGCCCACCCTCATTTTGAAGTTTTTTTCACTTTGAAGAGTGAAAAAATAAAACTGGAGGTGGTTTGCAAGCCTTGCCAGGTTAATATGAAAGGCATAATAATTAAATGAATTTCAAAAATATTTACATGATACACCTGTAAAAAGCAACTTTCCTTTACAAGGATTTTTTTTAACAAATTTATATAATTCATGTACATATGCAAATAGTTAACAACGAATAATTTTATCTTTAAAGGTATTAAAAACTATAAGGCAATATAAATCTAATAGTTTAGCTGTTTTGATAATTTTTTGCATCACTATTTTGCAATTTATTTTTTTATACTTAAATATAACATTTATATTTATTTATATTTATATTTATATATTTATTTAAATATTGATAATTTTATTTTAAAAAATCACAGAGTTCACAGAAGTACATAAGCAATAAGCTTCTCTTATGGTGCGTGCCATCTATCTGTCCATGATAGAAAGTAGTAGTCTATGTCGTTGCTGCTGTGCTGGCGGAATATATTGAAAATGTTCTTTCTTCAGATATTTGATATCCTTTTTTCCAAAGTCCGCTTTTCAAGCGGACAGTAACTGATACCTACCACTAACACCAAAAAGCAACCTTTTTTTTTTTTTAATTTTTTCACAAAAAATTAAAAACTACAAAATTTTTTTTAAATTTTTAAGCAAAAGCATTTAACCTTGCGAATCCGTTAAAATTGTTTCATGCAATAGCTGAAACACTATAGATGCAACACTATAATAAGCTAATATAGCAATTTCTCACATGGTGTCGTGTGTAAAAAGGTGTGGAGAATGAGAAGTGGTGCACCCAAAAAACAATAAATATTATTAGTAAAAGAAACTGATATGAGACTTTACATGCACAAGTGAAAAATGAAATATTTTAATAACCATTGATGTATGCCAACAGTGCAACATTACGTCTTACGTCAACCATCAGTGTGCATATAAAGAATCAGTGCTTTTAATTTACAGAAAATATTTATAATTTATTTTAGCAATTCCAACAACTATGGAGGAAAATATTAGCTACTCAATTTTAATCAAAAAAAAAAAAAAAAAAAAAAAATTTATCTTTGTAAAAACAAAAAAAATATTTATCAAGGGAAGGGGAAATTAATTTAAAGGGAAATCTCTCTTTTTAAGGGAATTCAAGGGGACATTATATGACATCACACTGAAGAAATTCATTTTTCATAGGTGCGACCCCCTCTTTCTCCGGCGCCAATATTCTTATGCAGTCGCTTAGGAACATGTTTAAGAATCTTGTATCCTGACCCATACTTTCTAGTAAAGGTCGTGGAAGGCAAAGATGGGGGTATTTCTTCTTCCTTCTTCATTACGAAAGTAATTAATTACTATAGTCCAATGATATATCCTCGGGATTTCCGAAGACCTCACCTATTATTTGAGGTGGTCCCGGAACAGGTGACAACGGGGATGAAAAATCGTCTGGCCGAATCTGTCCAAAACCATAGGTTGGGATTGATGAAGGAGAAAATCCATGGAACTCAGTTTGCTCTGAGCTTGAAGAAAAATTCAACTCCAATGGACTTTCCTCTTGTAAGGGTTCCCGAATGTCCCTATAGCTTGCTAGGTCACTGGTAATCGGGGGAGTTGGCCTATCCCGAAAATACACAGGTTCAGTAAGAACGGATTCCTGGTCCACCAGTACCCTCGCGGAAGTCGGGGGAGCATGGAGTTCTACTTCTATCGTTTCCTTCACAAATCCATCGGGTGATCTGGATGAAGGAGGGCAAATGACCGAAGGATACTGGAATCTCAAGGGATAATTGTGTGGGTATAGGTCATGAAAGTCTAAGGAAGGTGTCGGGAGTGCATCCTCCATTGGATCCAAAATGTTAGTATCACTACTGTCTGAAGAAGATGTATATTCTATGAACGAATCAGACTTCTCAGCAGGAGGGAGAACAAACCTAACACTATGGGGTACATGAACTGGGGTTAAACATGGGGCTATATCAGTAGAAGGACAGCTTTCCTCTACTTGTTGGATATCCCATACGTTTACTTTCTGGGTTAATTCCAGGATTTTTGGAGAAAAATCGGGTTACGAATTATATTCATCAATAGATATTGGGTTGAGCTGCATAAAGCCTTCGAAATTGGCATCCTCATTCTTCCTATGCGAATCCAAGTGTCATTCAAAACAGAGAGGTTGTAGAGACAAAGCCCGGAAAAATCAGATGAAGATTCCGCATTGTCCTTCCTGCATTGACTCGTCCCTCAGCTACATTTCTGAATTTCTATTACTTCAACATCCTCACTCCCTTCGAATCGATCAAAAAGGCTTTAGCAGTTTTCCCTATTACCGCAGAGAGATTTTACGCTAGGTACTCTGGCACATCTATCCATCCTCGTAGATGGGAAAATGGACTTTGTGGAGCTTACCTAATGGATCAGCAAAACGGCGGATCACATATGTTACTTTATTTGGATTGACATCCATAACTAAGAAAGGTCCTTCCCATTTGCTATGGAACTTCAGGGCAGCGCTTGGACCAGTACGGACGACTTTCCGGGCCACCTTCTGTCCTGGCTTGAAAGGCCCTTAAAATTAGCGCTTACCTTCTTTTCCAGCTACTGGGAAAGGTGTGCTGGAGAATGCGCCATTTTGGCAGCAAGACGTCCGAGCGGGACATTAGGCACTATGACAGTGTCTTGTATAATTAACACAGAGGACGGTAATTCTTCGCTCCCAGCTTCGGTGGCTGTTCCTAAAAAACCAGAACACTTGAGGATTTGTATTAAGCTTCGGTTGAACCTCTCACAAATGCCGTTACTTGCGGGATGAAGAGGGGAAATCCGAATGTGCTTAATATTATGTCGTTGTAATGCCTGCTGAAATACATGAGACGTAAACTCCGTTCCATTATCCGTAAGGATACGATTGGGGATTTTTGGAAGGAACGAGAGAGGATATGATGCTCTAATTTCCGAGAAACTGTGTGGCTAGTTTTATCGGAAATAGGTACGACGGACACCCACTTGGAGTAGTGGTCTATGTACACTAGACAGTATTTATTTCCCTTTAGAGTTTTGGGAAACTGCAGCAGATCCATAGCACGGAGATCGAATGGAGTAGGAGGAGTGACGTTTGCAGAGAAATTCTTTTGGGTTTGGCAAACGGGACAACATTGGACAATGTCCACCACTACTTGGTTCACTCTCGGATGCCAAAATTGTTTATAGATTAGCTGCAGCATCTTATTCCTTCCTATATGTGCACAAGAGATGTGCAAGTTCAAAACAATGTGCATTAGGAAGTCTAGGGAAATCATGTACAGCAGTGCATCTGTCTTAGTTTTGTAGTACAAGACATCATTTTTCCATGACCATTTGGTCTATATGCGGCGTTTGAAGAGGTACCTTTGCCATTGACATTGATTTCTGAACCTTTCCATAGAATTGTAAGTCATCAGAACCGTTGATCTCGTAGATTCGTTATCGTCGTATTGGAGCTAACGCTTATCTGTCTCTGGGAGTCTTGGGCTTGAACGTTGGGTATTCAGTCTTTTCGTCTGATTCCTCCCACAGACAATCACGGGATTCCGTTGAATTAATGAGCGTAGTGAGATAATAGGCCAAGTGATTCTCTCTAGGGCTGGAGTTCCATTAAGATGATCTACCATTATTGTTGGGGAACGATGAAAGCTTAGCGGTTACTAATCAGGATGGAAATTCGCTGTAATTCACATAATGGAGATGGGATAGGTCTTCTTGCGGCCACTTATTGACCCACGCCACTTTTCGATGAGATTCTTATATGATCACCAACGATGAAACTCCTCCGAATTATTTTATACCTGCCCGCTGTCGTCCAATTTGATCTCCAGGAGGAGAATATCACCTAAGTCACAGATTACTACTAGGGGATCAAACGCCTGACAGAGGCTTAGTTGACCTTTCTCTCCAGATCCATCGGATGCCGCAACAGGAGAACACATTCAACGTTTTTCGGGGTACGACCAGTGAGTATTGCTCAGGCGAGTTTTCCTACGCATTACCATTTTCTGTGTGATGCAACGTAAAGATAGGTTTAGATCTTCTCCATATGTCATTTGGAGAGTCCGTCCCGATGTTCGCACAGTTGACTAATCCTGGGACCAATGGTTTAAAGGCGCTAAATGACTTCATCCGGTCTACATGGCTCAGTGGGATTTGAACGCATCACAGATCAGAACGCTCGGCGTGTGGCTTCCTTTCTTGTACCCGACTGTTCTTCGTGTGGAGATCTTCTAGAAAACTTCTGCTAGACTGGTTCCACGGTATTATTTGCTGAGAAGCGAATATTGATTGCCCTAGAGGTGTCCATGATCGCACTTCAGGGTCGGACCGCCAACACGGCAGTAAAATTAAGTTGGAGCGAGACTGTTGGAAACGCGGACCAATCATCTATATCGAACGTGCCTTTCTTCTTACAGTAAGCTATCCCAGTACTTGTACGTCCCCAACTATGCCTCTCTCCGAATCACAGACGATGACTTCTTCATCCCGCGTTTTAGAGATTACTTATTAGTCCGGCGCGAAGCACTTCCGGATGTTTCTTTGGAACGCGATTTGCGAGCGTGAGTGACAACGAGATTACGGTCGTTGGAGGGCGGCGATAGACTTTCCTATCCGCGTTCCTATCCATTAGGTACAGATGTTAATTTGTATCACCAACCCGGTTGATTCCGCTTCTCCATTGTGGTTTCTTGTCAGTTTCTTTGAGGTCTCTTTCTTCTGATGGTCGATGAATATGAGGACTGGAATTGGATGTGATCGTTGTCCACTTTTCTAAAGTCTGCAAAGCCCTATCTTTCCCCTGAGACGCGGGTGTAACTCATTCTCCTATTATCTATTATTCCGGACGCTCTTCAATATCCGGCGAACTACATGAAAATGCATTCTAAGGACTCTGTTTCCGTTATCATTCAGTTATATGCGCGTCGCGCTAAGCGTTCCAAACGAAGAGCGTACATTCGGATGGGTTCCTTATGGTCTCTACGAGCAGATGATAAGCGGTAAACAGTACTCTATTTCGACGTTCTCTTCATTGTTAACAGCCTATTAACGTGTCCGACGGGAAAGCCGTCATCTTTGGAGATAGCATACAACTGGCCCGGAAGACCCCTTACCCAGCTTGCCTGCCAAGAATCTGACCATTGATTTGATGTGCATTGGGGGGGTATGAAGTTAACAATACCGCCCCCCTTGCCCGAAATTCTTCCAAAATAGACAAATTCTGGGTTCCCCAGCCTTTTCATAATTATATCCACGGGGATCCAGAACAACCTTCATGTTTTTTGAAATTTTTTAGTAAGTTGGAATTAGTGAATGAAAAATGGCCTTTAACAATTTAGTCTTAATTTGGTGTAAACCTGTGTAACAATTAGGTTCGGGGTAGGATTCTTTTTTCCCTGTTGTTGTTTGAAGAGATGTGCTCGCTTCAAAAGAGTTTTATGTTAGAGTTATTCCACTGACAAAGCTAAGAAGTGATAAACTTATCGCGCATGAGTATGGTGTATTAGATGTCGCTTCCTGCAGACACAAATTTTTAGAATAATATGGAAATCTACAGAATATTGCCACAAAAGTATGTGTGGTGGCAAAGTAAAGATTGCCATTTTCTAATCTCCCTTAGAGATCCCCCCAAACTACCCTAAACAAGAAATCACTAAAACAAGGAAAAGGTGCAGAGTTTGCCCTGAAACTAGGAAAAAAGTAATTTTTGTTAAAAAGATAAATGGGCAGACGTTGGTGTGAGCACACCGCGAAATTTATACACCCTATCGTCAAAGTGTAAATCAAGGGGATGGCACGATGATCGTGACCAAAAATGAGGGAGTGTGAATGATTATGTAGTTCCTTAAAGGTATAAAGAACAGATTCAAAAATAGAATCGCTATTCCCCCTTTGCTCCGAATTCACTATCTACGAAGAGGAGGGCATGGGGAAAAAGGAACCTCTCATTTTCCGCAAGGTGCCTGCAAATGAATAGATTAAATGGTCCGTTAACTGGACTTAATTATGAAGGAGTCCCAGTTATATCTTTGGTTCGCAAGACGTATCAGTAACAAAAAAAAGACAAAAAAAAAGAAAAACCAAAAAAAAGATAAAAAAACAAAAACAAAGAAAAAAAGAAATTAAAATAAAAAAAAAAAAAAAAAAAAAAAAAAAAACAAATAACAAAAAAAAAAAATAAAAATATAAAAAAAATTTTCTTACTATAGCTTCCTCAAATCAGGGAAAATCAACACTGGCAACATTCCATAGGTACATGAATTTCACTACATAATGGTAAGGTATGAATACAACAAGACGTTACTTTTGTGTTGTGCTTCACTTTCTCTTTTTTTCTTATGTACTTTTAAGTATAGGACATGTAATACCTCGTTTATAATGGCCAGGTAAAGTTTATATCCTGGAGAGTAAGCGGCACAGTGCAAGCAGAAACAAGGGTGATAATGACCGTGTTCAGCGAGATAATTGCCCAACTCAGGAGTCTTTCCGAAAATGCTGAAAGATGTTCTCCGTGTCTGTCAACACAAGTCGTACTGTGTCATTTGGGCCAAGAGGTTTCTGTTCTGCAAAGATGATATCTACTACTTCCCCTGCGTACACGGACGCATTGGTTTGGTCTGATTTCGATATTAGCGTAAAACCATGACACAGCGAGAAAAAAAGGGGTGAGAAAAGATCACCACCTCATGGATTTGGTACGAGGAGTATAAAACAAGGGTAGCCTGCATAGGAACCTACAGTTTATTTGGATTGGATGCTACTATCAGATGAGGCAGTTAAATACAGAGGGATGGACAAGAGATATTACAAGTGTTCCTTCCTCCAAGCGGTTTAATCAAAACTATTTGATGGCTTTGTTCCTGAATTGTAGTGGTGGTTCTTGTCCAAAAAAAGTGATCCTTTAAAAGAGAACCCTTAACCGCTTGCCCCTCAGTTTTCTTCTGGCAAGAGTGGCATTGACCTTAGGACTTTTTACGACCCAAAACCACATACAGACGAGAGGGGGTGTTTCAGAAGACAATGAATCAAATTGTTAAATTTTCAAAAGATGATTCTTGAGTTGCTAGAGTTTGAATTGAGGAGGATCAAATTGTGGGTGAAAGAGATTTGGAAATTCAAAATGTTGACTGCTGTTAATAGTGCGTCTTAACAATTTTACGAAATTGCAATCGAGTGCGGAGCTCGTTTGGAGCGAAGAAGCCAGGTGATTTATTGAAGCCATCCTAGAAAACATTAAAAAAAAAAAGATTGAGAGTGGATAGACCCTTCTTTATAAAGGGTATCGTGCAACAATGGTTGAACTTTTCCCATATTTTTTTCAGGCGGCAGATTGGTGCACTTGAAACGAATTCTTTACAACCATTGCTCTCATAAGGTTTAGCATTAATTCAGAAATAGAAACTAATTTACTGCTTGATAAATTACTATTTTTTAATTAGGGTTTGGCCGCAGTTACTGCATTTTCAGGAAAGCATCGCCACCACACAAGAGCAAAAAATTGCGCAGCATCTTTACTTTAATTTTTTTTTACAATCGCATTATATCAACATTCAAACTATGTCGCACCGCGATTGGTGCATTGGCCAACAATAGTTTTAATGTTTTACCTTACCTGCGCAAATCCTATTACTCTCAAAGATATGAAAAATGGTCTTCAAAATCCTGTCACACGACCTTATGGCAGCAAAAGAAAAAGGCAATGGGAGAGAAGATGCTATGTAAAATGATTCATGAAAAACTAAAAAACCCTTTTGCATTACAAAATTTTTCCAAAGAAAAGATTTTTTTGGACTAGAATTCACGGTAAACTATGTCACAACCTTTATAATTAAGAATAAAAAATAAACAAAAAACAAAATTTATGACTATAAAAAACTAGTCGGTAAAACGGCTACAGAACATTGTTTCAAAACTCTAAATAATGATGAAGGGTTTATCGGTAAAATAACTATATAAAAAAAAAGGCTTCAAATTTACAAACCTTTAGGTCGCTAGATGCTGCGGTATGCGAGAAATGAGTCTTCCTTATCCTGAATTGTGTCTTTAAAGAATAACATTCTTCTATTGACGTGTAAGGTTTAAGTCATTTGTATGCTTAATTTCTTATATGAGTTTTTAAACTTAGAGCTGATTGAATACTAACTTGTATCTGCCCAGAATGCGCAATGATGGTAAGGTTTTATTCACCAGTCGTGCAACTTGAACATTGTCGCCTAAAAATTGCTCTTATCATTACAACTGTATGTTACAAGGGCCGGACATGAATAATTACTTTTTTTCTCCACACCCTAAATTTGTTTTTAAAGTTGAGTAAATTTTTTCTTCAAAGTTCTTAAACCGAATATTCCTCGAGATCAAATGTTCTGATGACATATAGAATGAATAGGCATTTCAGTCGAAATTTCGGATGCCTAAGACCTGAGAAGAAAATTCTTCAAATTCTCATCCTCGCAAGCTGCTGCTTCAATCCCCAATTATCCCTAACTATTTTTTTTATATATATATTATAGTATATATATAGTATATATATATTATATATATATAATATTATATATATATATATATATATATACTTATATATATATAATATATATATATATATTATAATATATATTATATATATATATATATTATATATATATATATATATATATATTATATATATATATATATAATATATATTATATATATGACTATATATATAGTATAATATTATATATATCATATATATATATATATATATATATGATATATAATATATATATTGATTATATTATATAATATATATATATATACTATATAGTAATATATAATATATACTAATATATATATATATATATATATACTATATATAGATATATATATATATATAATATATATAATTATATATATATATATATATATATTAAATATAATATATATATATATATATATATATATATATCTATATATACTATATATATATATATATATATATATATATAATATATAGTATTATATATATATATATATATATATATATTTATATTATATATTATATATATAATATATATATATATATAATATATATATAGTATATATAATAAAACTACCTTTTTAACGTGCTTTAATCTCCGTGATGCAGGGGTAACACGGCGCGGACCAAGACAGGAAATCGAACTTTTACGACCGCGCGTATCCCAAACCAGCACCACCAAAGTCGTTCGCAGTCGAGTTTTTGGATTCTTGCCCCCAGCGTAGATTAAATCCTTTTTGACTTCTGAGACACAATACACTCACTCTACAAAAACTGCCTACGCCGGAAGACTGTTGAACCAGCGTCCTCTCGTATGAGAGGAGGCGACTCAACCTCCTTGCCTCACGAGACGTACTATATATCTATATATATATATATATATATATATATATATATATATATACATATATATAATATATAATATATATATATATTATATAATATATACTATAGTATATATATATATATATATATATATATATATATATAAATATATAGTATATATATATATATATATATATATATATATAATATATATATATCATATATATATATATATATATATATAAATATATATATATATATATATATATATATAAGTTGAAAAGGTCAAGGTATGTATGGTTCTGACATATGGTCCATCTGAGGGAAATGCTGAAGAGAGTACGAATTTTCTGGGATAACTTGAATGATGTTTTGGATGGGCGTGCCAGTTACGAGCTTAGATTGATTTGTTTGGGGACCTAAAGGTCTGGATAGCGTGATTTTAAAAAAAAAGGGATAGTAATAACAGGTGGTTTGCGGGTGTCGCGAGAAAATGAGGAATGGTAAGGTGATTGATTTCTGTGTGGAGAGAGGTGTGTGTGTAAGTAATAGTTTCTTTAAACACAAGAGTATCCATAAGTATACTAGAGGTTGCGCTGCTAGGAGACGATTGGGTATCGGAAGTAAAAGTTATGATTTGATTTGTGTGTGAAGAAGGAATGATTGAAGAATGTTTTGAATGTTAAATCAGTTGAGCGGGGATTCAGGAATTGGGATTATTCGGATCATTCATGTGTTCTATATAAAATTAAGATAGTGGGGGACTTGGAAGGAAGCAGGAGTGATACCGGAAGGAAGGTGTGCCAGAATGAAACGTGAGAAAGTCTAAGTGAAAAGTAGATAAGGATAAGAATGTAAGAGCGCTCGCAAGTAAAATTCAGTAATAGTGAAACAAGCTGAACTGAACAAACTCTGGACAGCAAATGCAAGAAGCCAATTGTTAGCAGTGCCAAAGAAATATGTGGTGATGTGCCCTAGAGTAGGAAGTAAGAATCGGTTAACAGTGAGTAGAT
>JABUQX010128716.1:0-7500 GCA_015478945.1 Trachelipus rathkii
GAATGGCATCTAGAAGACACACACGACAAACAACACCGTAGAAACCTGACAAAAACCCGCATTTCAGTCAGTTCTTTCCTTGAGTGAAAACGGAAGAACAGAGGGTGAGAGGGCGAGACCTCTCGTGCTGTAGCACCCACAGGGTCTTACAGCCTTAAATACTCTAGCATGTGGTGCTCTCTTTCAGTTTTCAATATACCCCACGTAGGTAAGCCTAGCTTCGGAAAACTAGAAATGTTGCCGGTTAGGTTGTCTGAAATCGTCGAGAGAACGTCTCAACGAAATGTAGGTGAAACCCGGACACTGCAAGATTTTTTGAACACGAGTAACTCCAAACAACTTGAAAGTAACTTCGGGTCGCACCGACAGCAGCGCCATTTCCTCAATTAGCTGACAAGACGAACACAGCTTACTGAAATGGCGAGACGAACAGATAGAAGCGGAGAATATACTGGACATGGTGTGAGAAGAATTGGAGTTTTCCCTATAGTTTTCTACAATTTTGGTTTCCATCGATAAACAACACTCACTCACTCACTCTAGGGTCTCATTTTTTTCCGCCGTGTCTTTCGGTATAAGAAGAAGTGGGGACGAACTAGCAGAAACACTGGGAGTAATATATCCTTTCTCTAAACTATCTTCAACCCATTCATCAATGATCTCCATGTATTTGTGCGGGAGACGATAGGGTCTGGTGTAGACATATGGAGGGCTGCCTTCTATAAGCTTAATGGAAAATTTATTCAATTTACAAAGTCCAACAGGATCATCGGCCAGAGCAATTGAATCTCTATTCTTCACTAAAAAGGTCAACATCTCTTCTAATTGAGATGTATTATTCAATACATATTTATTAGAATCTTTACTAGACTCTGAAAGCAATATTTCACGGTAAACTTCTCTAATTTGAGAGTCAGAAAGATTTTTGGAAGTAGTAACTGCATTTATAAAATCATTATCTGCAGAGGCTTCATTTTGCTTGTAAAGTAATGGAGAAGCTGTTGTAAGATAAGTGTGATTTTCAAAGTTAATAGTATCAGCACTTAAATTTACTAATTCCAATAATATTTTACCGTCAGTGCACGTAGACAACGTATTACCAAAGAAGAGTGTACCTGAATTTAAGAAATCATTTTTACTTTCTGTGATAAGAGCTATGTTCTCCGGAGGAGAAGCATGGATATCAGACTCAACTTTGACCGGAAGAATGTACCTAGAATAGGGCAAAATCCGAACAGCTGAAGAAGAGTACACTTTATATGATAGATCATCATCTATCTCAACATTTGGTACTTCTGAAATATCATTAGAGTACATTCCAGGAATTCTACATTGTAAATCTGCTTTAAAAAGAGGGTTTGAACGTATTGATTCACTCTGAAGAGTGTGTTGAGGCATAGGTAGCTCAAAAGATGAATTTAAAAGAGAATTAGGCAACTGATCACAATCTGTACTTTTGCCATTTTGTATCAATAGGCCTCTATTTGAGTCCTGTAATGATCCTATGGCCGTGGGACGTCCATAAAACGAATCAGGATGATAAAAAGGATCGGAGTTAGAATCTACACTGAAGATTTTTCTTTCGCAATCAACTTTATTAGTACCCAGGAACGGTACTGAGGGCATGTAATGTCCTAAATTTGAATTATTTTGAAAATTATGGGAATAATGTCTATTCTGGACATTCAAATTATTTAAATTGTCCCGATAATTAACTCTATTTGTATCTAGAAGAGGTACATTAGACATGTAATGTCCATAATTAGAGTTTTCTTGAGGAAATTTAAACTGATCAAAATCTTCACTTATGACATGTTTGGAAAAACGGACTTTCTTCTCTCTATTATTTGAAGTTGAAGAAGGATAAGTGTTATAAGATCGATCATAATGATTATTTTCATAATTATACAACTGATCAGAATTTGTACCTTTGGCATCTCCATTTATTTTTGCCAATATTGCCTTATGGGAACCATTGGAAGGCATTTGAGGTACTGCAGAAGCTCTGGGAACTGAATAAGGAGGAAAATCAAAATCTGTAGCAGTTGCAGTTTTCTGAAGCTTAGCCCTTTTTATACTGGAGTGAGCTCCAGATGAGGCAGTATAACCAGAAAAATTGTGTGAAACACGATTAGAATCTTGAAGAACCCTTTTCCCTGTTGAGTGCTGCTGTTTCTTACAGTTGTCCAACAACTTTCTTTGTTCTAAAATAACTTCTTCTGAAGTTAAACCCGTTTTATTCGGACTTTTATAATCCATCTCATCGAAGAGAGGACTATAATAATTTTCGCGAAATTCTCTCGTACGCGTCGCGCTCGAATTATTATCGCGGTAACCGTTAAATAACGAACGAGAATTGCTTAAGATCCCTCGGGGAGGTCGTGAACCTAAGACGACCTTTCTCGTTGAGAAAGATTCCCTGAATTTTTAAAATTGCTTAAACCACTGTCTAAGCCTTCGGCACGTGTATCTTGAAAAGATGCACTAGAAACTTCAGCAGAGGAAGATCTTAGAAAAAGATCCCCCCTGGGTGTAACATTGGAGCCTCCTCGAAGAGGTGCACCTGAGTTTCCAACAGCGTGAAGCCTTGAAAAGGTCCTTCTGTGGAAAGGAGTGTTGTCTCCTCGTAGAGGAGTACCAGAAGTTTCTTTATAATTATTATAATTATCCCTATCTAAGTAGGAAGATCTCCGAGAAGAATCCCTACCGTAAGTCCCGATAATTCCTTGATCAGGGGAATTAAAGGCACCAGGAGGAGGGGGTTCCTTCAAAGATCTGCCATTCTCCTTAAAATTATAATTTTCGTTAAACCTAAAATCATTTGGATTATGCATGTTTGGTAAATGTTCATGTGACTATATATAGGATGGGTATTGTTGTGGAAGGCCTGCCTTCATGTAATTGAAAGGTTTTCTGTTAGGACGCGAAAATTAACGTTTTCGAGATTTTCCATAAGTCCAGTTCCTGTCCATGAGTGTCAGCTAGTATAAACTAACAGGATTAACGTTGGGTCCACGCATATCCGAGACGCTACTATGTTTTCCTTCACACGATGTCATTAATAAATGTTTATAGACACTTTGTCATCTTGAGGAGGAAGGTGTTTGCTTGAGCACTTAATTAAAATAGGCAACGTTCTTTTAATACCATCGGCAATCCATACTCACAACTTCTCAACATCTGCTTTTTTATGAGAGGATCTTGAGAGGATATGAGAAGTACAGTCTACGAGACGTATTAAAAGGACATAGTAAGTATTAATTAGTATTAACCTATTGGTAAGCCCGATTAAAATAAGGAAAATAAAGAGTAAACAATTAAGATCGGCGGAGAGAATCTTTCAAATTTACATATATGCCTATATCAACACGATAGTGGTGGTTGAGATACTATTAGAGTTCAACAAGTCGCGAGCCTGGCACCAGTCACAAAACAACCAAAATGAAAATATATTATTCTTCCTTTTTGAGATATATCAATGGCTCAAATTATTGCGATATAGATTTTGATATACACTAATCTAATGAGTCTAGACGGAATGTTTAACTCACAGACAAGTAGACTTCCGGTACGTTACACAAAATACATAATCTGGCAGTATTGCGGAGAACTCATAAGATAAGTTGTTGTCCACAATAACGAGACTCAGCATAAAAGTGTGTAGTGGGATATATTCTCTATGTCTTATATGAGATAGAAATCTTAGTAACTTCTATAACCACCGATTCTTGCACTATAAGCAGAAGAAAGTAGGACAACAGAAATATAACTCAATCGAGATTTAGAATTATACTCGCAAAAAAAGAATGCAATTGGTGAACATTACTAATAATACCAAAAGAGGAGAGTCATATGTTATAGGGAGGGGTCTATAAGGGGTAATTCCTTAATTTCTATGAGAGACAGATCCCACTGAATATGAATTTTATATGTTGTGCAGATAGACAATTGGAGTCGGAAATAGACCACTGACTCGGTAAAGTAGAAGGGAAGGGATCCATCAGAGGCAGAAGCGTAGTTCGGCTCTAATATCATTAGAGAGTAGGTATAATATGAAACCAGAGAATTAAATCTTCTGAACATGGAGTGTAGATAGTAGGCGCGGGGGAGTAATCAATAGTTTTCCGAAGGAATCCCTATTAATCAATGACTGCATATCAACTCATAGGCAAAAAAATATATATCTTTCTCTTAGACAGATTCTACGTATATAATTTAATTATAACTATTTTATGTCTATGAGGAGAATTCAATAATAAACAGTGATATGTGGAACGAAATATATGGATTATTCACTGTAGTCAATGATGGCAATCTTAGTCCGCGCACTACTCCTTTGAGCAATGCGTGGCAAGTTATAGTAAAGTGGAAGATGATATAGTAGCACAAGTTGAGATCGAGGTGCATTAGGAGATACTCGAAGATTATAGGAGATGTGTAGTCATATAGTGTGAAAGTAGAGTAAACGGTGTGGTGTATTGACTAAAGAAAAGAAATGTATATGTCTTGAGAGAATTGTGATGGAAGGCGCGGCAGACGAGCATTACTCGACAGAACAAACACCCGGTGCATTACACATAAATCCCTTCTACCTACCCGCACCTTACTTCTGCCCTACCATCCCTATTATTATTCCTCCTTCCATTTATTTTTACTACTTAAACTCATCTATGCGGCTGGGATATGGCGTTATAGCTGCCTGATTCCTCTGTCTAACCTCCTCAGGAGACAACTTTTTTGATTCTCTTTAACTGCTCGAGTGGAGAGACTCTTTTAAATTATTAAAAATCCACAGGAAAGAACTTATACTCAGGGGCGGCGTCTTAAAGAACCGTACCCTACTAAGAAATGTATAACTAATCACCTATGCATAGTCGAGCAGTATTGTCTAAAAACAGACCTCGCACACTATGTTCTTAGATGACCACATGTAAATCCTATTCGAGCCATACTCCAACACTTAGGTCTGTCTACCCGTTCTTCTCTTAACATGTGTAGGAGAACATAGCCAGGCTATCATTATAACTGTGAGAGAGTTCCTCTAGAAAGAGGAGATTTCTCGTCTTGTATATTATAGATTTCTAGTAGCGTTGTCTGAACTATAAGTACGAGAAAGGTGTTTGTGCGAAATGGGGAATCAATCCTCATGAAGGTTTATAAGAAAATTTAGGCAGTTGGATGCATTCTATTTAGAGCAGGTCTTTATAATAACATAAGTACTGTTCAAACCGGTACCAATTTTGAGAGAGCAAAGTACCTATATTATCCCGCGTCCAAAAGGTTGCAAATTATAAAACTGAGAGGAGGTTGTTGGAGAGATTCATGTTGTACTTCAGAAATAATTCTTTTGTTATTAAAAAGGTTCTTTTTAATTGTGCGGATGAAAGCACTTCATCTCCATAGTTGAGAAAAAGATCTCTCTAATAGCTCACCCTAGTACTAAAGCACTTGAGAAACTTTCTGAGTGACGCATACGAAGACAAAGAGGACTCACATATGAAATTCAAGTTATGTGTAGATCCAAATTTCGACATTTACAATACTATAACTAAAAAACAGATTTCGGTCCGTAGCGGATCAAGAATGTTTTTAAAACGGTTTCTTGCGAACTCATTCCATGTTTTTGCGAACCTCAGTTCTGCATGTTCATTCATAAATTCTCTACATGAACCCTTAGCGTCAACATATCTTGAATAAGAAGCTAACTTTTTCTCATCAGTATCTATTCCATCTGCTTTAAAATAATCCTCCATGCATGAAAGCCACTTCCTCACCGATACACCAGTAAAAACCCCTTTTGAGTCATACCCTTCAAGCGTCGGAACGGGGTACCTCGTATTATAGAAACGGTGAATATTACCGGGAGTCGGAATCACGTTTTCATGATGAGGTCCATGAACGGTGAATGTTTGCCCCGGATTGGAATAGAACAATTTTTCATGGTGAGGTCCATGAATAGGTTAGGTTATCATAGGTTGGCACTCATGGCCGTGTTTGTGTGAGAAGGCATGGGAAGCGGGAGCACAGAGGGAATTTGTTGGTCTCGCTTTAAGAATAAATATGATAAAGTGATATGGTGTCAGGCCAGTTAGTCTTTTCTTTCTTAAAGTAAGTCGTATATAAGAAGGCGTAGGGAATAGCATTATAAGTATACCGGGGTGTCTATATTAGCTACTGAAGTAGGGGGAGCCCCATGCACATGCTGTTCAGCCATAGTATTAGGTACATGCAAAGAATAAGGGTATGGTATGTTATATGGAGTCGAGGTAGTTACTACTTGCGAAGGGATACCACCATAGGCTCCTCCAAGCGGAGCTTGGAGAGCACCATTAGCCACTGATCCCGCTGTACTTGGAATAGTATCGGTACCGCTCACAGAAGAGAGGGTATTGGCAGCAGAAGTAGTAGTTATGGTAGTGGTATAGTAGTGTGCACTACCTCAGTAGTCTATCTGTTGTCGTCAGTCATGGTGAAGTTTTGTTTTTTATATATATATATATATATTATATTCTATATATTATATATATATATATTATATAATATTTATATATATATATTTATATATATATATATATATATATATATATATATTATAAAAAATAAATAATTATTTCTTTCCTGCCTCCTACTCCTCTCTTTCCTTTATATATAATATTAGAAAAATATATATAATATTAGGTAGGAAAAGGTTAAAAAGGAAAAAAGGTTTCGGAGGGCTACTCAAAACATATATATACAAATGCCTACATATATATATGTGAAAGGAAAGGTTGGAGAAAGGAGAGAGAAAATCTTTTTATTCCGGAAAGTACTCCTACTACTATTTATAGAATAAAAGATTTTCTTTCCTTCTCAGATTCTCTTCCTTGTAAAAAGCAGGGAATTTTTTTTTTTTTTTTCTATTTCTTCTCCCACTATTATCTTTTTTATTTATATATATTTATTTTTTTATTTATCTTTCTATTTATATATATTTTATATATATTATTAATATATATTATATAATATATATATCCCCCATATATATATATATAGTATATCACATACTTAAGAACTTAAGTGCGATATTTCACTGTATAATGAATATATTGTAAATAATCATTATCTTTTAATATATATATATTTAACAATATATATATATATATATAATACTAATATATCACGCCTTAAGAGTAAAAATTTTTACAAGTAACAAAGTGGTAGTTTCTTAACTTTGTATCTCAAATCTGCAATCCATCAGCAAAAAATGAACATCGCAGCGTTTGCAATTTTCGTGAATTCATTGAACTCTTTTATTATTTATAATAAATAATAATAATTTATTATTATTATTATTATTATTTGCATAAAAGAATTTGCTTCATTTGTTGGTTATTAATATTACCAAGGATTGTTGGTTGGATGATTTGTTGGTTGGTGGGTTTGTTGGTCGGATGACCAGCAATGCTGGCTCTTTCTTTAGGGAGATCGACCAACAATTTTGCTGGATTAATTTTAGCC
>JABUQX010128716.1:12500-30773 GCA_015478945.1 Trachelipus rathkii
AATAAATATTTTAACATACTTTTATATTCAGTTAATATAATATTTAAATATTAAGTTTTAAATTTATAAAGTAAATATTTTTATTAAATATTAAAAATATTTAATTTTATTAAATATATTATTATTTAAAATATATTCATATATTAAATATTTAATATTTTAAATATGTTTAATATACTAAATACCAAATATATAAATTAAGCTAAATTAAAGAACTGAATATTGATAATCAAATTAAATTATGAAATATTTATATTAAATTAAATAATTAAATATTTAAAAAAATAGAATTAATAATTAAAATAATATTTTAATACTCATTTGTGATAACAAATCAAACTAGTGTGTCGTGTAATGAAGCTCTATGGTTTGATTCTTTGAGTGAAACTCTGAAAAAATTCCTATTTTCGCTCAATATTAAAAGCTCGCCAAATTTTAACTGTTGCTTACAAATACTACTACTACTACTACTACTACTACTACTACTACTACTACTACACTACTACTACTACTACTACTGCTACTACTACTACTACTGCTGATGCTGTTGGTGCTGCTACTACTACTTACTAACCAATAATAATATAATATACAAATAATAATAATAATAATAAGTAATAATAATAATAATATCTAATAATAATAATAATAATAATATAATAAAAATAATAATACATAATAATAATTAATAATAATAATAATAATAATAATAATAATAATAATAATAATAATAATAATAATAACAATAATAATAATAATAATAATAATAATAATAATAATAATAATAATAATAATAATAATAAATAAAAAACTTCATAATAATAATAATAATAATAACTAATAATAATAATAATATAATAACTAATATACTAAAATAATAATAATAATAATACTAATAATAATAACTAAATAATAATAATAATAATAATAATAATAATAATAATAATAATAATAATAATAAATAATAATAATAATAATAATATAATATAATAAAAAATAAAAAATTAAATAATAATAATAATAATAATAATATAACTAATAAATAATAAATAAAATAATAATAATAATGATATAATAATAATAATAATAATAAATCAATAATAATAATAATAATAATAATATAAGTAATAAATAATAATAATTGTTTTATTTTTTGTTATTTCTCTTGTTTTTCAGCTAAAGTCAAAAAATGTTATTTGTCAATATATATCTTTTTTTTTTTTTTTGTCTTATAATCCTCACACTAGAAATATCTAAATATGCGTCTTATATATAAGCCACATAGGACACGTTTTTTGATTGCTTCTGGTCAATGTGTGTTACAAAGATTGTGTGTTCTATAATTCATTAATAAAACTCTCTGTATAAATTTGTACACAAATGATGTCTCCATTCTCTCTATAGCAAAACCAAAAAGCTTATGCTTTAATCCCGTGGACTGTTTGCATTATTAACTCTCTTTACTACAATCAGAATCGTATATAAATAAGACCTTTTTTAAAAAGAATAAAGATTTTTTAAAGCAAACACTTGACGTAACTCTTTAAATATGAAATGCCTTTTTTATAAAGACCTTGTTAGGACGCTGTCCAATTGACCAAAGTTTTTATGATATGACCTTTGTGACCTTTCAAAATATTTATACTTTTATAATAACAGATTTTAGTAAATAAAAACTTTTTTCTTGATATTGAGAAAAGTGAAAATATAATAATAATTTTGTCATAATACTTATTAATAATAGTTACGGTAGTTTATATAATATTAATATGTTTTGGAAAATATTTAATATTTTAACTAAATGTAACGATATCAGATTAAATATTTTTTCTAGAATTTAAATTTTGTATGATTAAAGATTATGTAATAATAAGTTGAACAAGGATTTTAATGTTTCAGCTAAATATAAAGATTTTAACCTAAGTATCTTTTCAGAAATTTTAATATTTTAACTAAATACAAAGATGTGAGATTAAATATTTTTTCAAATACAAGTTCAAGTTCAAATTAAATGATAAAATCTAGAATAATTGCTAAATTATATTATATCAACATGTTTGATATAAATTTTAATGTTTTAACTAAATAAAGAGATTTGAGATTAAGTACTTTTTATAATGCATATAAGTTGTATCCGTGAGAATTTGGCCTTTGGTAAATAATTCTGGACTACTAGTAGACATTATAATATTTTTTTTAAATATGTAAACCCTTCATAAAAATACAACTCTCTTGCGTAATCAAGTAGTTTAATACACACACCTACTGTACACGCATAGACGATAGAAATTTCTCAGAGAAAAATAAATAAATTGCGATTCTACTGACAGAGTGACTGTTATAAAATATTGTTTCTTATACACTGTGAGTTTCTTGCCTAATTTACAACAATACTATTTACCTTGAGAATAATTGATACTAAAAAAATTTGGGCAAAATTATAAAGCTTAAAATGTTGATATTCAAAATATTAGTTTTGAAAACATACCTAGCCTAACTTAAACTAGGCATTACTGGGTAAAATCATGCAATCCAGCTAGACAGGATATATATATATATATATATATATATATATATATATATATATATTATATATATATATATATATATTATATATATATATAATTATATTATATATATAGTTAATTATATATATATATAATACATTTATATATTATATATTATATATATATATATAATATTATATAGTTATATATATATATATAAATACGATATATATATATATATAAATATATATATATTATATATATATATATATATATAATATATATATTAGGGTGGGTCAAAAAAATCCGAAAACTACAGTGTGCATGCAGGGACGTCAGTATCAAGGTCTGATACTGTGTGCAAAATTTCAAAGTTGTGCGATGGCCCCTACCCTCAGACAACATCACCCCCTCTGAAAAATTAGAAAGCTTGTGAAGCTTGTGCAACACAGTTATTGCATGGTCTACACCTGGCTGTGCATAGAAACAAAACAGTGTTAATTGACTTATTTACAAATGTGTTTTATTGTCGTCATTGTTAAATCCTTTAAAATGAGTGGCTGGGTAACTATTTCCTTTTCCCAGTCAATCATGTTTGAACAATCATCTGTATTAAAGTTTAGTGTTTTAAGTAGTTCAAAACCAGGTTGGAGTCGATCGTGAGTTCGGAGTCGCTGGATAGTCGGGGAGTCGGGCAATTTTGAAGAGGGTGGAGTCGGAGTCGGAGTCGGAGTCGACAATTTTGAAAAGGGTGGAGTCGGAGTCGGAGTCGGAGTCGGTAATTTTCAAGAGGTCGGAGTCGGAGTCGGAGTCGGAGTCGGGTCGGTAACTTTCAAAATAGTAGAGTTGAGTCAGAAAATTTTGAACTGACCAAGTTATGAATTGTGTTTTTGTGGGTGACTAATCACTTCTTGCAAGTTCACTGACTTGCGACTTATCACAAAAATGCAATTGCAACTTCGAAGTTTTTTTAACCTTCACCTTATGTTTCAATTTGAACTATATTCTATAAATTCAACCTTCAACCTTATACCATCTATATTTAAAATGTTGAAGAAATAAAAGACTCCATGGTACAAAGAGAAATTTCTCTCATTGACAATATATTATACTAGCTCCTGTTTATATTGATCCTATCTACAGGTAAGCTTAACTGAAGATCAACAACAAAAGCTTAATCTGCACTTTGAAACGTGGTCATTTGTATTAAACGGTTGCAGGAAGTCAAGAAGAAAAAGATACATCTGAACATATGTAAGTGATGAAACTACAACTATCCTTATTAACTTCTCAAGTCATTTTTCAGGAAGCTCAGAAGATGAGTATTGAAAAGCTTCTAGATATTGAAGAGCTTCAGATCCCGAAAGCTCTTACTGCCTCTACCTCCAAAGCAAGTAGCGGTTGAACCCGCTTTTTTCCTGCCTCTTCAGCATTAAATCAGACTAAGAGTGGAAAAATGAAGAGGAACCTGGCAAGATGCCTATTTAATATATATATAATAATATATTTAATATATTATATAATATATTATAATATATAATATATAATTAATATATATATATATATTATATTATATATATCTATATATATTATCTACTTTATAATATATAAATTATATACTTATATATATTAAATACATATATATATATATATATATATATTATATATATATAATATATATATATATATATATATATATATATATATATATATTTACTAGTATATCATATATATATAATATAAATATATAATATATATATATATATATAGTATATATATATTATAAATATCATAATACTATATATATTATATATATATACTAATATATATATTAATATAAATATAATATAATTAATGAATATAATGAAGGTAATCATAAAATAATTAATTAAATATATATTATTATAATATATAAAATAATATACCTAGACTTTAACAAATGGTGTATAACCGAGAGTCCTAATGAGCCCATATTACATTGACATCCTAGACAGGTATACATACAAAAGGTATTGAAGCTAAATAATAAGGGTCCGAAGCCTATGTTCTAAGGAGATTGTATCTATTGTATATCTCAATATAAGTGTAGATGCGCAGGCAGAATGCGTCATCTCTCTTGTCTGAGAGAAATCACGCCCAGATAATGAGACGGAATGCATGAAATGCCAGGACATGTGAGTATTCGAATAAAATCTGATTAGAGCGAATTCCGCTGCACTGTGGATGTTAGGCAGTGTTAATATAAAGATAAAAATAAAATGTAAACAGTTATAAAGTTAACCTCATAAGGAGCAATGCAAATCAGTACATAAAGATGTTCGTCCTTCACTTTTGAATAATCATAAATAATTTTGAGATACATGTGATCGTAAATCTTGAGGATACATCAATTGAGTAAAAGGCAAGATAACGTCGTATTCTATAAATAATAAAAGCATATATAAATACTTTACGTAAATTATTGAATCCAATATGTTATAATTTGCATTGTCAGATTATACGTCAAATAACTTCAAAAATAAGAGAACATATTATATGTCAATAATTCTTATACACTCAAAATACCTGTGAAGTAATAAGAATTCTTAAAGTACGTCAATAGATTTTAGTCATGATACGTATAATTACACAGAGTTAAAAGTTGAATATAATAGCTGTATATATCGATGTTTATATAAGCCACAATATATTATCACTTAAACAAATAATAATGATATAACGAAACGTATGCTTTGCCCTGTGACGTATCATGTAGGAAGAGAGCCGTCTACAAAAACCCTTCAACAAAATAATTATCAATCACTCATACCTGCCTGACTACGCGCCTTGTCAGATCTCCCGTCAAACCTCCGTCGAACGAATTATCATTTTAAAAATACAAACTGAAAAAGAGACTATCTTTAAAGAAAACTTAAATGATATATCGAATTCGCCCTGTGCAATGAAGAAAACAACACTGACTATTCCCAAATCCCAAATATCGTAAGCTGTCAATAGTGGAAATAAATAAAGTTAAAAGGCTATAGTGGATAACAGTTCTTCACTTTATAAGTCCCCGTTGCTTGCATTCTTCCCTAAGAGAAATCTATCCTACGATACTACATCTTCCTCTGCGTCCCTTTCCTGACCATCGTGTAGATCTTCATACACTCCTCTATCCGAGTAACGCTAAAAGGACCTTACTCCAAACTGTAGAAACGTCACTCTCCATAAGCATTACTATCTAGAGATCTGTGATCCTATCTCTCCATTAGTTGGACACTAGTTGGAGCACCACCCGCTAGCTAATTTTCCCCTAATTTTCGCCTAAGGTGTTATTTTATCAAGCGTGAGGGGTGGAAACTTCTGCTTAAAAGCTTTTCGCGATCCGTCATAAAGAACACAACCAGCGTACAAGCAAATCTATTTAATACTATGTATTAAGTCCGTATATACAACACAAGTATCAAAGGGGGTGAATAATAGATTAAGTTTCAAATGCGTAATTTATGCTAACACATATATACTTTCGTAATATATTATTACGATAACGAACGTTTAATCTATTAACAGTGGTTTAAGTACAAATACATACTGGAACCTTGACATGCGTATAAAATCTACATTACCACAAAATTGGTGGATAATCCTAGCATAATTGATGTGACAAATGTTTGTATGGTACTTTATCAAGGAAATAAGGTGATTTCTTCCACTTGAATAAGTATTTTTAATCTGATTTTCATTTAATAAGGTGCCGTCCTGCGCAGAGTTTATTACAAAGCACCGTGTAATGAGATTGAAAGTTAATACCAAAACATTGTGTCTCTCTCACAAATAAAAGTCTGACAGTCCCCGAGATGTAACTTGTATATTCTAATATTGTTTTAAAAAAAACCATACTGTCCTACTATTTCAGCAAGAACATGAGTTGATACATAAAGAGTCCAACAGATCTGCATTATAACAAGATATATGAATGATAGAGAGATCATATAAATTTTCAATGAGATACTAGGCGTTGTTATTCTACAACTATATACAAGACTTCCTGTTAATCCCATAAAATGAGATCTATATCAAACAACACAAGCTCCATGTAACAATCAGTTTTAAGAAAGAAGTGAGTTAACAACAATTTAGCAGTGTGGTAACATGCTCTTATCATAAATTAACTCTATAGGAAGGCAGTTAAGAAATCAATATCTCTCCCATCGAGCATTGGCTATGATATGAAGAGAACAAAGACAAACTAATAGACACAACACATATGAGAGAACAGTAGAGATAGACGCACCCGTGTTGCCCAAAAAATGCCTATTACAGCACCGACTGAGGTGCTTCTCTCTGGTCAAAACTTCCATCTACCCAAATCCGTCCCGACAATAGTCCTATTGCTAGTTGCGAAGCACCATCCACAAGTCATCTCACGTTTAGGGGTTGAGACTTAGATGGCGAGAGTTCCCATCTCCGAGGACATACAGCTATAGAATACCGACCAACTCTAGGGTTTTTCTTTAGCTTCACACAAATCTCATTCAATATATGGAAGACTTGTGAACTCAAATATATTATATTATGAAGATACCCGAAGAAACTCGTGTACAACGACTACGATAAGATCTAATACTCAATCCATTAACCAAAAGTGATTGGTCGTCGCACATGCCATCTAACATAATAACAGTCCCATACTCATCTTCAACTTAAACCGGCCAATTTCTTCGCTCATATATCATATATAATTGTTATACCCCTTACTATCCCGAGATTTCTCATTATTATATATAAAAAAGGTCATTCTAATTCATCATATTCTATATATCGAAATAGTTAGTAAGCATCGCGTGCCAACACCATCACAGAACCAAAGCCCTGCGCGTCTGGGAACGAGCCAACTGAATTCCGCAATCCCATAATTTAATCAACCGCTATTACTGTAATGTAGCGCAGTGTACGCCTCCGCTGCTATTGCGTATCTAGATTACCCTGCCAGTATGCGCCCTTGCCTTTCTTTCTTTAATTTTACTCCATAATTCCCCTCTGAGTAATAGAACTCATCTCTATATTATTCATAATATTAAATATATAATTATATGGTGTCTAACTCTGTATTATTACTAATTAAGATGTAAAATATTAAGTGAGACTTATATATCTAAATGTCACTCACTTCTGTGAAGTAAATCGCCTAAATTTCTACACGTAAAAACATTCTTAACTTCCTTCAAGCCTAACTCCTCATTAGCCTTCATTACCCTCAAACCCAAAATCATTCCTTGTTGACTACTATCGATGCCTAATTACAATTACCATATTGTCATTGATTTCTTATAATAATATAAAGTAGGGCTCCAAATAATCTTTGAGTATAGCCTAATAACTTCTAGATTACTGAGGTGCAGCAGACCTGTCAATTTTTATATCTATATTGGCTATAAAATCCCCTATAGCAGGTTTACATTGACCAGCTCCCTTGCTTCTGCTGGTAAGACCGAAATCATTTAATCAAATTGCTATCCCTGTATTACTGATCCCGATGCCGAGCCATCTTATTAGCTTGCTGGTGTTTATTTCATTAGCTTCTCAACATAATAACACTGTATTTATACTACTTTTACATAATTTAACTGTCTATATAATCACACCTAAATTCTTTTCTTGGTCCTACAGAACTCAAGCAAATATCCCCATTATCATATATAATCTGTAAGTTAAAACTATTTATTTTTGTGATAAATAACCTTAAGGTGAAAGTAAACCTTACACTTTTATTTACTAATTTAATAAAATATACATTTGCCACTTATCTACTTCCAATGCACCAAATAAGAAGTTTATCAAGATTCATTTTTGAATCTTATTATTAGCATACCGATTTATCACTATTCCTAAATTAGATATATTGTGATTAGGCCTAAACTATTTAGAGTATAATCATCTGCAAACTTAGAAATATTGCATTTAAGTCCCTCATTGGTTCATAAATCTAATTATAATATATTATATATATTATAATGTGTGAGAGGAATACAAATGTGGCCCTCATGCACTGAACCACTGTTAGGGTACACCACTCTTCTATATAATTATCCCAATGATTAAGATTTGGTATATTCCCATATTGTAGTTGTACACACTGTTTTGCTATTTTCGCAAGCCACTTGTTATCCTACATGCTATCTCCCACTGTAATTCCCACTAATTGCAAGTAAACTTTTTATCAGCTCTTATTGTAGTATAGTGAGGTAAAATCCTTTATCAAAACTTTACTAAAGTCTAATATACAATACAACTGGATATTACTTCTCTCGGTTCAATGCCAAGATCCAGTAAATGTTAATCCCTAATAATGAATTTCTAAATAGGTTATGTCTAGACAAATGACCTACCTTTCTGTAAAACCGATAATATGCGTGATAAGAGTTACATTACAATTTACCTTGTTATCCTTCTAATATTTCTTCTTATATTAGAATCAATATTTAAGTATAAACTTATGTAGAACCGTACAACATCATCAATGAATTTATAGTGCCACTGTGAGCATCCTTGGCCAAAGCTTTCTATACATATATAAAACCTTACTACCATTTGCTTATAAATAGAAGACAACATATTTGCTGTAATTATCCAGTCATTCTGGTATCCTCAACCATTAATAGTAATATAGATCTGCTTAAAAATCATAAATACTAGTGACTCTAGCAATTGCTGATAGCTAACCCTTCTTTTCAGATATTTCATAACCATATATACGCCTAATCAAGGCCCTTCAGCTTTACTCATTGAGTATACAATTAATGGTGTATCTAATAAACGTATATTTCAAATATCTTTTACGTCAAATTATAATTCTGTAAGTCTATTTGTGAGTTATTTAAGCTACAAGATCCTAAGAATTTATTATAATTGTATGTTACTAATTGCGATTGCGAGTTAGATGAGTCTACGTCCGTAAAGTGAGAGAATCTACCTGTACCTCTAGATTTTGCCACCGAAACTTAGCCAACTATGCCTCACATTTGAATACGAAACCTAGTAACCGCCTGCTTACAATAATGCCATAATTAGATTTATTTTAATATCACATAAGAGAAATTAATTAAGTCTTCTCAGTCAACCTATAGTATGCAAACATGCTGAAAAGTAGATAGACCATTTATGGTATGAGAGTGGCTCTGTAGAAAACTATAATCTAGTGTTTTTTCTGCCGGACATTCCTTTACAAGACCTCAATCTAAAGGAGGTTTTGCCTAAATCCTCTGCTCAACTTGTTGAAACTACTAAGTTGTGTGACCCGATAGGGTAGGTTCACACGAGTACTTTCTTATGGCTAGGGCTGTATATTCAAGTAATCCTTGGAAAGCGCGATAAAGGTATATAGTATTGTTTCGGCATTGTAGAATCACTTTCTCATAACATAAAGGAATGAAAATTGTAGTATGCGGACCTGCATATGTCATTTATATACTATATACTTTTTGATATGTGTAGTCTCATCAAAGTGCGTATCTGAATCTTACTTTCTTACATCCTACCCTGTGTCAACATTTAACATTGCTTTTGAACTCTGGAATGCGTTAATGTTCCTAGCTTGTTCGCTACGAGAGTCACATCAAGTGTCAAATCACACTACTATCTCGTGCATTGCCTACTGGTCATATGAAAACATATTCTAATCTCGAGACACCTCCTCTCTCTCTCAGCCAGAGTGTGTTACTGTAGATGGACGCGCACGAGTACGGTGTGTTGGTTCATGATGTGACTTAGTTGTTAATTGTTCTGTCTAGTTATCAATAGAAGATCATCGAGATACGAACAGTTCCAATTTAGAATAGCACAAGAGAGCATCCGATTAGTACGTATATATTCAAACTTGTAACCACGACATACAAAACATTTAAGTATATAAGAGTCGTATTTAAACAATGTCACTTAATAATCGATCTATAAAACAAGAATAGAACTTATAATTGTCTACTTCACGGGGGTGATAATCGTGAGTTGACTTAATTAGACTCGAATACCATATAGACAGAATAATGAAGGATAAGTACAATATAAATTCCACCTAAGACAATCAACTCACAAGAGCGAGATAAAATAAAATAAACCTCTAAAATATCTTATAAACCTTCATAAGTTACATAAATTTATACACTCTTTCGTGTCTTATATATATTAATACACGTCTCATCATATACTATTATAGAATATGATAAAGATAAAAAAAAACTTAATAGATGTTGGAAATCCGCCACTTCCTACTTATAATAGAGTAGTAAACGCACTCTAATGGTATTATAACATATCGGAGACAGTAAGCTTTAGTATAGGCTATACTGATTTTTTATTTGAGTAGTTTCATTCTAAATAAATTAGGTTTATATTCAATCGCCTTTAAATTGACTAAGTGATGTGTAGATAATATATATATGTCATTATTAGATAATTATTAGTAAGAATGTTAACTGTGGAATACGAACTGGGTACCAAAGCAAGAGGTTTGATTGATGCTCTAATAACTTCTTTTCCATCCTAATATATTTATGCATATTGCCTACTATTTCATACATTTAAACTTTACATTTAAGTAGATATTAATAGATAAATAGCAAGCTCTGTTTTTTAAGATAACCTGCCCTATATCTACTTCATTCATTTTCATTTTTTCTTTATTCATAGTCATTACAATCTTATAAAGTATTTTATATATATTTTCATTAATAAAATATTCTTTATCATATACTTAAACATTCTTTCTTAAGAGTGAATGAGTTTGACAAAACATCCTGCAATGAGTGCCCAAAAGCGCGGTATATGTTATATTATTATATATATATATATATATATATACAAATATATATACAGTAAGTATAAATAGGAACTCCTCATGTATACATCGTAATAGTAGTGTCTGCCCATAGAAATTCTCGAGAAAGAGTGCGCCAATCTTTTAAATCAAATTTTGACGAGTCTATGCATCCGCCGGAACCCTTGTGCTAAAGCCTGCCTGAAGTCATACATAGCGGTATATGCTTACCTGCCATATTCACACTCAAAATATTTCACATAATTATATATTAGAAATATAAGTAATCATGACCTGTATTTGTAGCTAACGTTTTGTCATGCACGAAATATATATACTCTGGTTTAGTAATATTATATTCCCAATTATAATCGTACTACCTTGCTTATAGTAGTGAGCATTAAATCATTGACAGTTTTCCTAAGTCCTCTGGTTATATCAATCATACCAAATTATTAGTATTGTATTTAAAAATTAAATATAATTTCCTTTGCAATGCTGTAGTTATTCCATCCTGCAGAATTCTTATTATATATTTAATAATACTAATCTACATGCCTAGGATCTGTAGTCTATTTATCATTGGTAAGTTCAGATTGGTCTAACAGGCAAAGATTTAATTCTTTTACCCTCAATTTTCGAAATCAATCTGATGAGTGCCTTCAGCAATGGCCCATGCGTATAGACTACATACATCATGCAACTGTATCTCTCTGCAATATATAGCTTCTATACCAACGCTCTTTCTCATCAGTAATGCAATTGACACAAATAAATATATAAGCATTGAAAATATTAAACCTAATTTCTCCTCCACAATATACTATATTATCTCACTCTATATCTCATGACTGCTGACATCTATCCATAATACATGTGGTGACACAGCTAAGCGATGAGAACGTCGGCATACTATACTGATATACAATCAGTGCTGGACATAGCATACATTTCTGCTTCTCTTCTGTGCCCTTTCTTATTTAGTGAACTGGTTAATCTTTCAATTTTTTCCTATAATTTTCTAAATCCTCCCCTTATATAACACTCCCTTGATAAATTATTTTAAAAACATCTACACTTTTCATTTTATATTTCTCTCTTTCTATTACTCTCAATTATCCATACCAATAATAGGTGAGTAGTTTTCTTCTATCTACCTACTTTATAGAGTTCTATTACTTATATAAAACTATATCACTCGATGCATATTCATCATAATTGCTTTAAAGTTTTTCCACATGACAAAGAATATAAATTTGCTTATTCAAACCCCTATTATCCCAGTCAATTATAATGGGCTTATAATATATAATCATTATAGTAGTATTACCGTATTTAATAACTAAGCCAAATGTGAGCCAACCCTTATTTCATATTAATACATATATTTTATATAATTATTTTTTTTAAAAACTTTATTTCATATAATATATATTTAATATATTATATATATAATATTATATATATTAATATATATATATATATATATGAATATATTTATTATATATAGTAATATATATATAATATATATATATATATATTTAATAGTAATAAATATATATATATAATATTATATATATGATATATATATATATTATATATTATATATTAATATATATATATTTATATTAATATATATAATACACTAGTATATATATATAATATATATATATAAACTTCAAGAACTTAGAAAAATAATATTTCTCTATTACCCTGATAATAATGCATACATATTAACATTATACTTTCAATTCTATACAGGATAAAGATAAAGTATACCTATACAGATATATAATAACTAGCTTTAATTGAGAGTGTCATATATCTTTATAGTCATTCCCAAATAAACGAAGTGATAGATTACAATTCAATTGATTGTTGAGATAAGATATAAAAATTATATAGAAATTTTATTATATGAATAATAACAAATAATATCTATTTTATATTTATTTATTACAATAATTACTATTAATTGTTATACTATATACTGTCAATGGTTATAATATTGCTTCTAGACTGAGCCCAATTTTCACCCCCTTCCCCTAAAAATGACCATAAAATTTACTCATTTAAATATTGCAATATCTAATTTTAATATAGGAAAAGTAAAATAAACTGTGAGTAGCTTATATTTCTGAATCACTTAAAACGTTATCGCTTATCGTAGTATTATTTCTTCGTCTGTAGTCATATTTTATTATCAGAATTTTCAATATTTTCACAACCTATACTTTTGACATTGCTGCGTTCAAAAATACAATTAAATTTCCTATGTCTTACATATTCAGTGTATAATTATAACATTTGATGGGTAATCAGTACCTAACAAGAATGCTACGATAATAAAAGTTTTTTGAGTTATTTTAAATAAATTATAGGTGTTAATATATTACTAAAGCTAAGGGTATCAAAATATTCAAATAATCTCTCACCACTGGTAAATTGGAGGCATAAAAATGAATATAATATAAATGTTAGATTTTGAAGTTTCTGCGTCGTTCTCAGTATAATGGATGATAATAATGTGATCTGGAGCGTAATGCTGATCCTGTAGGAGATAGCACAATTTATTTACTTAAGATAATTTATCTGTGATATGCAAAGTATTATATATGATTTTGGGATATGTTTCATTGGTAAACAAATAATATATCTCTCAATTCAAAGAACTTTATATATTTATTGGGAAAAATATTCTCTCGAAAAATTTGATTCTTTTGAGCGAGTGTGAAGTATGTGTGAGCACATACAAGTAATTATACTCTATTATTGTGTCCAAAAAGATAAGCTAATACAATTATGTAAGCCCGGAGTTTCAAGATGAAGTTAATATGCCTCGTGAATATAAATTTTTAATGTATGTTATTTAATTTCGATTGAATCTTATAGTGATTATGAGAAAAGTAATTATTTAATTATATTATTCAATATTTATTCTAACATTTATTCCTACGAACCTTTTTAAATTTGTTGCAATTAAAAAGTTTGTGTGAATATTAGTTTTTATAAATGAAGTACTAATTTTTAAGTTCTTTATTTATTCCTGCATTTATATTGAAGCCTGTAGACCTCAACAGATATTATAATGAAAGGTGTAAGATATTAATGATAACAATGAGACTCTTTCATAACTAAATTCAAATATTTTCATGTGGTATATATGTCGTTGATGCTAAGAGATGCCAATTCTTTTTTATTATGCTTAATGTGATATATTTTCATTCTTTTGTTGTATTGGCTACAATCTAATAATATAAGAGTAAAAAATAATAGGAAAAAATTTTCCTGTTAAGTATATATATTTCTGATATAGTTAAATGGAACCAGTTGATTATTTTAATGTCTACATTAAATTTAACTATCCTACAGAATGCTCTAAATATGATGTATAAGAACATGTAAAGCGAGTATTATATGCAGCTCATATATTACAATGTTTAAAAACCAAAAACAAGTCGTATTTTATCTTTTATAAGGTGCGTGAAGCTGTCTTACTGAACACAAAAGTACATTTGCACTGAATATTAATAAGACAATCCTAAGAGAAAATTCTATTGGAGAGTGCCATTCTATTGTAGTGTGATATGAACTCAAACAATTTAATTATGTAATAGCTATCGTGAGTTATCTTTATGTCGTGATAGTGATCTTAGTGTGTCGAAAAAAATTGTAAGAAGTTACTATAAAAGTCCACCAGAGGAAATAAAATGAGATGAATAAGTGTGGAATAAATACTCGAAGAAATAAATATGTATAAATAAGCGAATAGTATGCAACAGACCAGAGACGAGAGAGTTAAAATACCAAACCATCACCATCTCTCTTATTAAAAACTCCCATATCCTGTTTCTCATGATCGCGTATACACAGAGAATGTATCTCAAACTCTCATTAGATGAGGCGTTCTTTATACATCATACAGAGTTAATAATATTGTTCTTAGAATAGATCTAAGTACATCATTGTTCAAGTTATTATTCTACTTATTTCTTTTTTGAGTGAACGTGTAGAAGAGATGGACTATCCGACCCCAATTATAAGAAAAAAATATAGTTGTACATTTCCTTGACTGTCTGCATTTAGATTTTATGTTTTACATACTGTCATGGTGATATTCCAGACTATGTGCATCTTTTAAGAATATATTATTTTAATTTTTTTAATTAAGTCGACGATGTATAACTATTGTTGTGAGATTGTGAAAGAAGTGAATTGAGTTGAAAAATTAGGTGAATGGAAAGATTGATTAGAATATGGAGAAGTAATTATTATATTAAAGAGAGATGCAAGATTATATGAAGTCGTCTAATGTATATAGCCCATTATATTATTTATTCTTGTTGTTTATAAGATCCTTATTATAGCAATTTAATTAAAAACTTAATTTTTATTTGCTAAATTTAACTTTATTAATATTATTATTATTTTATTATTATTATTAATTATTTTTTAATTTTATTAGAATGTCTCCCACAGAATGCAGCTTTTTACTTACTTATACAAAAAACTTTCAAGCATATAAAAAGTTGCACGGTATTTATGGAAATATTTACCTACGATAGCATATAAAGAATGCGGAAATTCAAGATAAATTACCTTACTTAGTAAATGGCATACTGAGTATAGGTAATTAATTAGTAAAAGTATTGAAGATTTAAAGACGGAAGTATATATATTAATTACTATCAGGTATATGCGTTATTATGATATATGAAGCATATTGTACTCTTTATGATTAGATAAGTGTAACTGCCACGTCAAATAAATTGATAATTTTGTGGAGAATAATTTGTGAAATTAATAAATTAACCTTGTATCAATTAATATTCAGCAATAGCTTTGTCTCGGCTGAAAACATAGACAAAGAAATTTATTAAGATTATCTGATACTAAGCTAATTCAAGGTGAATAGGTCAAAATTGTCTAATAAGTTAATTCGCAATGAATTTGAGTTAATTAAAAACGAATTTTATATTTGGCTCTAGTAAAATAATTTATTATCTTTGATAAATATTATTCTTATCTAATAATATATATATATACTATATATATATATATATATATATAATATTAATATAATATAATTAATAATATAATATTAAAATAATATATATAATATATATATATAATATATATATATATATTAAATATAATATATATATATAAATATTAATAATTATAATAATTAATATATATAATCATTATATAATTAAATTGATTCCTCTTTTTCTATAGTAATCAATATATATTAATAATATATATATTATATAATATAATAAATATATATATATATAAATTAATATTATAAATATATTATAATATAAATATATTATATAATATATATATATATATATATATAATATATATATATATATATATATATATTAATATGGAGCATCGCAGTTTCAAAAACTCTCGAAAAAAATAAAATTTCCATTCTATATAGTTAACCGGCCTATATATATATAATTATATATATATTAATATATAATATATATTATAATTATTTATATATAATTATAAATATATTATTAAATAATTAATATTAATAATTATATATATATATATATATATATAATATATATATATATATATTTAATATATATAATATATATATATATAATATATATATATATTTAACTTTACTAAAATTAATATAAATCCTTATATATATATATATATATATATTTATATTATTATATTATAATATTAATAATATTAATAATTAATTAATATCTATAATATTACATTTCATATTCTTTCTACTCTTATTATTTACCCCAATGAGGACTATATTATTATATGTGAGTATAGGTAAGGTGTGCTACTATCGTTTGTAATCAAGCATATATGTGTCAACAAGAAAAGTATAGTATATAGAATATGAATTTCATGATATACAAACAAGTCGAAAAGATAAAGCCTTATAGCCTGCCACCGCCCCTCACTAATATACCTTAATTAGTTGAGATAACTCGTCTGACTAGTCAGGAAAAAATTCACACCCAGAGCTTCATCGGACCGCGACGGAACCCTCATATGAGGCATATCAATAGTCAAAGTTAGATAGAGGGTTTCATCCCCTTAGGCCCTAGTAGTGATGTAGGCCACTACCATACCCCCTATGACACTATAAAAAACCCCGCCATATATATTTTACATTCACTATATTTTATAATGCATACCTTTATATTGCATACTACGTCTCCAATTACTGCCTAAAACTTCATACCTAATTTATCTCTGCCTTATTATAGATCAATTCAGTTTTAACTGACTCAGTCACTAACTTTTTATCTTATTACGGTCTTCCCAGCCGGTCTATATAGTATATAATATTGTATCACCGAACACACTCACCACATATATATTAATACAATATCCGCATAAAAATAAACTATACATTAGGGATAAAACTGTATCTTGTTCAATTACTCTTTCTAAGTACTAATCATTTAGTATACCAAATACACATATCTATATCGATTTATATGGTATTTTCATTTATTTCTCTCTAATATTTACCCCATTTCTTATCATACAACTATTGACTAATACTAATTAACTCATTCTTAATACGTTCTATTTCCTTATTTTAATACATAATATTCTTACTTCCACACCTAATGCATGCCTCCTAAGCATTTAGTCACATCTGAACACATATGTAAATCTTTTAATGAATTCATTAATACTTATCTTAATAATTTCCTAAGTGACTCATAGTGATTTACTTCACTTACACATACAATAAACGACATATAGGTATATACTAATACAATACTCCATTACATGTTTATTAAGACTCTTAAGCGCACTCATAGAACTATTAGATATTCCCTATATTTACTATTCATCCAACGATATATTTAATTTGACACCAACTCAACCTTCCTTTGACCATTCACAACTTTCCTATCTAACTAACTCTTAAAAAGTCATCATATACCAGTTTAATCCACTTATTTA
>JABUQX010128717.1:0-14659 GCA_015478945.1 Trachelipus rathkii
AAAATATATCAAAGCCTTACTAAAATAACTTAAATTTAAAATAAAAATTGATTTCAACTACTTCACATAAATAAAATATTTCCTCACAAAAGAGACAAAATGACTTGTCATAAGGCCTCTAAAATTACTTTTAAAATCAATCCACTATGATACCTCAATTATTTAGTTTTTCCCTCCTATTTACAATCTCTCTCAGGTCATGTATCCCTTTCCAAGACTCTTCAATCCCAGTGCCCATATAGTAACTCCGAGTCGTCTTCTGTTTTGCTACATTTTATGCCTTAGGGTCTCGATTATCTATATTCCAATACCACAGACGTGTCCAAAATCTGCGGATGACAGTGAATCTATATATATAATATAAATAGTAAATTTATATATATAGATTATATTTATATGATATATATATATATCTACTATCTATACACATACCATGTTTCTATTTATTGAGGCTCGCTACCTTAGCAAATCAGTACCTAATTCTACTAGGTATAACGTATGAATATATATTATGAATTTACTTATTAATGTAAGATGAATTTATCCAATATGATAAATACATTTTTTAAATTATATGTATTATTTATTTATTATAAAGTTATTAATATTTTTAAATATGATATATATATAATATATATATTATATGTCCCCTGCTCCTACTAGATAAAATGATTATATTATTAATAATATATTTATATAGTACTTAAACATATATAAGTAGTTACCAGTTTTATATATATTATAAATAGTAAGTATAAACTACCGAAAGTAATAAAATAACTATGAATAAACCTAAGTTCTACGAATAATAAGATAGATAGGTTTATAGAATGATCCAAAACTAGTTTCTAACTAAGAAAGATCATTTTGTAACAGGTAATGTACCACCGTATGTCCACTGTTTAAAGAGTATTCGGTCGCGCTCTCTTCGAGTGATTCAGACACAGCATCATCTGAGCCATGCTAAAAAAACGAATCCGTCTCCACCAACTGTTCGGGCTGGTGTTTTCCATTCATTTCTTGGGATATACATCTTCTCGGGCTATTGTGTTTCTCTGCAGTGGAAGTTAACATTCCCTTTCTCTGACGAAAGGAAGGACAAAAAAGTTATGTAACAAACTTTTCAACTTAAGGAATCTTTCTTAAACAAGCCCCATTTAAATCAAGGTCATTAAACTTGTAGGTATGGCCGGTCTCGACTCAACGGAAGGTAACCTCCGCCTGGGACATCTCCTTGGATTTGTTCACCTCCCTTCAGATATCTCTTTATGTTGTCGTAAATCTCTAACAACGTTATCGGAACTTCCTCTTTCTAAACCCAAACTTCTCCTCTCTTCTCTTAATATCCCAGATCCCCATCCCCGAATCTCCACTCCCAATCGAAGGATAGAATATCTATAATTGGATATCTTTCAAAAAATTACACACTTTGTCCAGACTAAGAAATAAATAAGCTCACCAGCTACTCCTCAGGTAAAAAGTAAGTCTCTGTGATTCAGGCTCTTAAAATAAGAATTAAACTCGCATAATTCAACTGTAAGCCGAGACATCAACACCTCATCTATCAAATTTTTTCATATCTATTCCTTCTTAATAGAAGACTAAAAGGAAAGCACTACATCATTAGAAAAGGTGGAAGACCATCTGGAAATCGAGTTTGTGAAACTTTAATTGTTTATTACCATAAATCCTGGTTCCTCTACACGCTGACGACACCGATTTCCCATCACGGCAATGTTACTCATTCATAACTCGCACTCTCACTCACGCACTGGACATCACGACACGCTTCTATTTATATGTAACTGTACCTCGGGCTCACCAAGTTTTACCGACGTCCCACGCATCCACTCACTCCACTAATGCAACCCCCACGCCTTCCCTCACAGTGATATAAAGTAGGTTAGATAAAGTAATATGATATCCTCTGAAGGTGTAGCGAACTATCACTCTAATTATACTTATTTTGAACAGTAAATAGGAAGTAAGTAAAAGTCGCGCCTACAATCCATAACACAACAGCCGTAATATTAATAATATTTATTATAACCAGTAAAATTAATTTATTTTTATGTAAAACTAAAGTCCTTAAGTTGCAACCTAATAATGTCCATTATAATAGTTTATTTATCATAAAAAGAAAGGAGTATGAAAATATACCCAAAAAGGAGGGTTAGAAGTCTATATATGGGTGATAGAAGCAGTATGGCGCTGTATGCCAATATTAACCCGGTTTTCAATGTACTTTATTTTGGATTATGTTCTTACAAGTGACTGACCCTTATAACGTATATATTTATTGATTGTGCATTTAGTTGTGTTGCGACAGGTCTTCCCCGCGTAATCATTATATTTATTACAGATCTGGGTGGTCAAAAGGGTTGGAAACCATAGAATCTGTTTAGATAGGGAAAGTAATATCCAATATCTTAGTTGGTACACCGTAAGGCTTTTTTACAGTTACACTCTTTCCTGGGAGTTAGCTGACCTACGACCATAAGCCGTACTGAGCGATTATTTTTTCTTGTGTAAAGTTTATTTTTATATATAGGTGAGAATTAATTACCAGACTGGTCCTATAACCGTTTAAATGAGTGGAAGTATTCTTTCATATTTGACCACTGAAGTGGTTTTCCGTTATTACTAGTTATATCTTGATTGAATTTTTCAGATAGTCATAAAATTAAACATAGGTTTTATTATAGAGCCTATAGGGTACCCTGATATTAAGTTATTTTAAGATAAGGATATGCTAAGTATATTAATCAGAGCGCTTTATTTTATATTCCCTTAATTTTATTTCGTGAATTTAAGGTATTTGACATATGCGCGGCTACTTTTCCAACACTGTTAAGTTGAGATTTAAGTGCTAGTCAATTTAACGATAATAGTATATTATGTTACCATTTAAGAGAAATAATATTAGTTTATGGAACTGATTGACAGGGTTAGGGGCCATTGGTCCTACGTGTAAGCCACACTCTCCTCAAGTAACTCTACAGGGTGAGGATATACATGCACTTCCGGTATATTGCACACCCTACTTTTCGCCTTATTCCTAACGTTCATTTTAGTAAAGATATATTTCAGGAGCCCAATGCCACCTGAGCTATCACGAATAATCAATTATGTTTATTACTCAGGCCAATTAAGGCTAAAATAGGGTTATTACACCTGGAGAAAAGAAGGTTAGGTTATATTTATATGGAAAGATTAGTGTAATAATTGGGCCAGTTACCAGGGCTTGTTTCGCGCTTTAGGTGTGTGGTGGTTTTGTGTTTTTGTAATGTACTATTCACTTGCATTTAGGGCCCAAAAATATTAGGAAGAGCTGGTACAGTATGTCTGGTCCGCCAAGAAGGTATTTCTGGCCGATTATCCGAGTCAGGTATTTTGGTGATGTAGAGTCAGATTTTTTATGCCGAAGCAATCTCTTTTACAACCAAGATAAACCCATCAGGCAAAACATCGAAAAATAAGAGTAAGGAGTGAAAAAGGTTAGTATTTTAATCAAGAAAGGTTATGTATATTATTGGAGTAATGGTTCTTTTTAATGATACTAAAGTTTAAGGGTCACCAGAAAAAAATTAATAAATACAGTTTAAGGAGATAACCCATCAGGAAGGTTAGCGCACTTATTTCACTCGATTATTATTGAATGAATTAGTCCGGCTTTGTCTCGTCCGAATGAGAGATATCCCTTGCAACGTAATTTTTTAACTCTAAGCTATTGAATGAAAAGTTTATTAGGCGATTAAAAATAATTGAAGAAAATTAGATGAATTTATTATTTTATATCTACTAACCTCGATAGTATTAGTAATAACTTGATCATTAATTTTTTTGTCTTCATAGCCTGATCATGGCCAGTATAAAGAGCATAAATTTAAACGATCGTTAACCGATGGATTCTATGTTAAGAGTTAGAAAGATTTTTAGTTGACAGAAGGCTAAATGAACCTGCTCATTTTATAATATATATTTACTTTATATTACCCAATCAACGATTATAGCTTAAGCTATCCATTCCCTTGTTTCGGCAGAAAGCCGAAGCTCACGCAGAGGAAATTTAGTCAGTCATTTCCATATTAATTAGTTAGCTGTAATGAAGCAGCGGCTTAAAGCCTTCACCCAATATCTAGTTATCACCGATATCAAAGTTGCCCAGAAAAAGTATAAACCGCCACAGGGGCAGGATAATGGGAGCTTGTTGTGAAGAGAAAGTATTAAAATTTAATTAGAGATAATAATGTTAGGGAAAATTTTGTGCATGGGAGCGAAGGTTTAGGTGTATTTAACAGATAGAGAAGGAACTAGTGGTGAAACCTAGGTCGGCAAAAGTTGTGGTTCCAAGAATTGGGTATGAAATGGATTTGAATCGGGCATCCAGCGAAATGTTGGATGTTGAGTCTCTTCTAATTAGCTTGCCTTCCAAGATTCGGTTGAGGAAAATGCCTGTAATTTGGATTTATCGGTACTCCTCCTCCACCTTTAGTAAACAGTATAGATAGGAAGGTAATCCCAAGAACCCATTCAGTTGTTTGTGTATTACAAAATTGAACAATCCCCTAGAATAAGAAGGACCAGTCAGTTTATTGTGGTATGAAGAATTTGGGTATAGAGACAAGTCCCTCCTGTGAGATTAGTAGTAAAGATATATCAAACAAAACAGGGCGGGTGAAATCTGTTTCTGGCTTTCAGGAGCTTAACAGTTTAAAGCATCGAGGAAGCAAACAAGAAATTTCATTTGTCTAAGTAGAAGGGAGAAAGAATTTTAAGCGCATCAGAAACATCGAAAATTCCAGAGGAGAGTCCGAGTTCTCGAGTTTTTAAATTCACGAGAACGTGGTTTCTATTAGGAGTGGTTTTTTTATCGCTTTTAAACCCGTTATCAGGCACATTTTACATGTCCACCACCCTTTATAGGCCGTTGAAATTAAATTGAAATAACAAGTAATTATCAGTTGAATCATATACGTTAACCAGACGATTGTTTATAGAGGAATGAATTCTGTTAGCCCATCTGAAACAAGTAACCTCTTTCATCCAATCAGAGCAAAAAGATCTCATAAGGGTGACTAGAGTTAGAAGAAAGGTATTTAGGTAACAATTACATTTAAACGGAACGCAAGAAGTTAGAATATTTTTTAATGTCCCAAGCCGGATTGGTTGTGTGTTTAATAGTTTCCAATGCATAGAAAGCCCGCATCTCCTATGCCAAAATCTGCCAATCCTCACACAACACACCACACAACAAACTAAGAGAAACAATAAAGCCCAATTATTTAAACAATGAGCAAAAATACCATTCGAGTGATAAAAATTTCAAAGTCATACATGCCTAAAACCTAAGGGTTCAAAGGGATGTATTTATGTAGCTAAAAGGTGAAGAATTAGTCATTTGGGGATATAACTAAATAATAAAAAAGAGAGCCACTATAGAAGATCAACACAAAATAGAAATCATATGTCAGAGATTTAAGTGTATATATAATATATCTGTTTTGCTCTTTGAGATTACGGTGACACGTCGATAGGTTGTTGGCCGTGTGCGGCCGTCTCCTGCGTATGCCTCCTTCTTGGACTAAGCTTTCCGGAGGGTTCCTGTGGGGTTCCCTTTCGCTAACTTCTTGGTTCAGCGGGTCTCTTTGGCGTACCCACACTCCTCAAGGGTAGGGCTCCCTTCCAATTCGGACCTTTACAACCCAATATCTTTCTTTACTATCAAGTTCTTATATATGTATATCTTCTTTCTTTATATTATATATTCATATAATATACACTATATATATATATATATATGTATATATATATATATATATATTATATATAATATATTATAATATATATATTAATATAATATATATATATATATTTTATATTATATTAATATATTATTTATATATATATTATATATAATATTTATATATTATATATCAATATATATATAATATATATATATATATATATATATATATATATATTATATATATATATATATTTACTTATTTCATGTGACCTAGTCTTGATAAAATGAAACGGTTTACTGCCGCTGTTGTTTACACTGACGTTCAAGAGTACACAACGATAGTGGTGTCTCGGTATTTCAATTGATAGCCTTGTACACATGCGCGCGCTCCTGGCTCTGCCCATTTGTGGTTCTCGTTAGCATTCACAGACACATTTTAGAATGAGTTATATATATAATATACTATATATATATGTATTATATATATATAGTAATATATATTTTATATAATTATATATATATTATATACTATTATATATTATTAATCATGACTCATATAACTATTTACTTATCAGACTCTCTCTCTCTCTCTCCTCCCTTTCTCCTCCTTCTTCCTCTCTCTCTCTCCTCGCTCCTATTCTCTCTCTCTCTTTCTTCTCTTTGGTCTTCTCTCTCTCCTTCTCTCAATGTAGCTGTTTATAATCTGAATGAGATATTAGAGATGTATACATATAGAGGCGTAGTGATCAAGTTAGAGGGCTGAGACTAGAAGGTCATGTTAGAATAAATGAGATTCTCTCTTCTCTTCTCTCTCTTATATTTTATTATATATATATATATATATATATATATATATATATTAGTATAATATATATATATTTATATATATAATATATTATATATATATATTTAGATGCTTGAGTTATTCATATGTTAAAAGATTTTTTAATTTAAAGTTGATTCCATAGTTAACTTTAATGTTTCAATTTATTCTTTTTCTTCTATTATTCTTAAGTATTTTATTAATTTCTTTATTATTTTATTTATTTTATTAAATATTTTTTGTGATACAAATTATTATTTATTATGTTAGTATCAAACATTTATAAACAATAGTATTTAATAAAAATTTATACTCTAATTGACAGATACAATCTCCGAAATTCGATTTGAGCACGAACTGTCACTTTTTTTAATGGATTAAAAGCGTTATTTATTAGCTATTATTCTTACATTTTTTGTTTCAATTTTACCTAATCTTTTATATTTATTATGTAATGTTTTCATTTATTTGACCGATTTTCGCAAAAAAAAAAATGGAGAATTTTATCGTAATATTATGAAATAACATTATAATGTTATCTCGTGCTAAGCACGAGCAGCAGGAGTGTAGGAGTCGCCTGATAATGATTATAATAATAATATTATATATTATATATAATATATATTATATATTATATATATTATATATATTATATATATATATATATATCTTATATATATATATATATATATATATATATAGGAAGTAAAGCCGGCTCTTCTTTAGATCTGAAGATCAAATGAATTATACAAAGAAAAAAAAATAGCAAAGGAGGAAAATTATGCTATAACCAAAAATTTGTATAAAAAATGAAATAATAAAGTTTAATGATGAGTTAATAAAGACAAAAAAAAAGACCTCTCTTATTCCATTAATCATAGCTTTTAAATTTTGGGTAAAAAAAAAAAAAAAAAAAAAAAAAAAGAACGAAGAGAATTATTAAAAAGCCGCAGGGATTTAGAGTAAAGCTTGCATTATCTTCAAGGAAATTTGAAGAGCGAATATTGATAAAGGCAAGATTCAGTGCAAGTCAATTTGAAGACATAAACTTATTTGGCCAAAGGCTTACAAGGAACGTTCCGCAATTTACACAACTATTCAACATTTCTTATAATTGATTCTGTCAGATTCATCTTACACATATATATATATATATATATATATATATATATATTTATACGTACTGGTATATGGGTCAATACACTATATATATTATTATATATATATTATATATATTATATCTATATATATATTATTGATATATAATAGATATAGATAATATATATATAATATAATATATATATTATATACATTTTTTTATTATACATAGATATATATATATATATATTATATATATATATATATATATATATATATATTTGTATTATTGTATATATATTATACAATATATATATATATTATATATATATTTATATATATATATATATATTTCTTAACTCACGCTACACTCGATATGCCTGAGCAAATTCCTACGACGCAAAACATACAACTCCAGCAATTCTTCCCAGAGAATACGGAAGTATGGTTTACAATTGCTGATGCGACGCTCTGTATCATGCAAGATGAAAAGTTAATCTATGCGCGTGTATTAAATGCTCTCCCTGAGAGCTGTTTGCTTAAAATTAGGGACGCACTCCCTACTATTTCCGTTTCCCGCACTCCCTACATGACACTAAAGGAGCTTGCTATAAGCAGGTTAGCTGAGACCCGGAATCTGGTTATGTCCCATCTGCGACAAGATCGCAAGAAGAAATTCAATCCGATGCATTAAGTGTGAGCAGTGGATCCACAAACACTGCTCACCTTTCACAAAGCTCCCCCATCTAAGCCATAACTAGATATGCCAGGTATGCACCCCACCCACAATAACCAACTGTTGAAAGTCAAATAAACAAAATCACAATATAAACATATTACAAATAAACATAAGTGGAACTACACAATAAAAACAAAGAAATAAAATTCTTTCTAAAACAAAACAATATCCACATAGCCGTAATTCAATAATTCAATAAAGCACACCTCCCAGAAATCCACCCAGAACCTAAATTTTACAGATACAACTCCATTTGCACACCACAAAATATAAAAAATCACACATTATTAACCCTCTTTCATAACTCACTACCATACGAGTACATAAAACATCTCCACAATCTCAACAACATCACTAAACGACAACACCACCTAAATTCAATCCTTCACTATAATGATCAACAAAAAGTAACATAACATAATAAACCTCTACATTCCACATCACACCTCACTATACTACCCCAAAACTACACACCAAACCTCACCCCTATCTCAAATCTCATAATAGGAGGTGATTTCAAAGCACATCACCCAACATGGTACAAAGTTTAAGGCTCAGACCAAAGAGGGATTCATTTAATAACAAATCTAGTTCATCTAAACATCCTTAACAATAAATCTTCCACACATGAATTCTACAACAAACAAATCAATCAAATCCATCCCTAGACCTAACACTATACTCCCCAAATCTTTACATAAAATTTCAATGGTCAACACAAACCGTCCTAAACTCCGACCACCTCCCCATAATTATAAAATACCAAACTACCAACAAACCCTCTCACACTTTCAGGAAAACGTACACAAATTACAAAAAAGCAGATTGGTCAAAATTCTCAGAAAACATAGAAAATAATACACAGTCAATAATCATCTCAAAAATCACAACATTTAACACAGCCATCCAAAACCTCACTTTAATATTTCAAAAAGCCGCAAACCTAAATGTACCTCAGTATAACGGTAAAGCAAAAATTATTCTTACACGAATAAACAAAATTACATTTAACACATAACTTAAAAACATTACTGGCTTCACAAGAAAATAAGCCACAAGATTTCCACATTGAAAATTATAACACCTTTTTGCATTAAAAAACATTAACACAATTAATTAATAATATAATACAAAATAAAAACACCTCCACGATTCACAAGACTATGCACACACTAAAATAATAATAATAACATCGATCAGACAGAGCACAAGCGCGTACCAACTGTAAGCACTTTGACAGACGGCAGATAAAGGCAAATAGAAATATAATAGATATTTCATCGATTTCTTATTTATATAGGAGATTTTCGTTTCATATAGAGTTTTTACGCTTAGCCATCCAATTAGAATCCTTAAAATAAATAAAATTATAATGATGTTTATTCCACTTATTGAATTATTTTAAAATTTTCGTCAATGAGTTTACGCTTATCCATCCAATCATAATCCCTTTACAACCGAAACTCCGTTCGCTTAGAAATCTCAATTTTCTTCTAAAACCGAAACAAGAAAGTCAAACAACTTTATACATTGTGTGCTTCACACTATATAAAATTAAATATAATTCCATACACATTTATATATAATGCGCAGTAACCTTATCATACATTAAATAATAATAATTAATAATAATAATAACAATACGATAAATAATAATAATAATAATAACTAATAATAATAATAATAATAATAATACATACATAAGATAAAATTATTATGTATTAATTACACAATTGCACATATAGGTTAGTCATAAAACTCATGTTTCAAAAAGTATAGCTGAAAAAACAAGTTTTTATTGGCTGTCGTTTACCGCATGATTATAAACACATACTTTACAATTGTTCTTCTGATGAGCCATTGCAATGATACACTGTAAACATAGAAAATGTAAGTGAAATAACACTGGACAATGCTGGGCCATTTGGCTTCATTATACTATACAATGAGGCCAGAGTTTATGTATTACGTTGTATTACTGGCTGATTACATTCCGTTGGCCCCAGCCATTGTCTGAAGCAAAATTGTGTTACAAAGTTCTTGCTCGTTGTACATGCGTGAATCAAACATGTGGAGCTCATTTGATTCCCAGAGCTCCTTCTTCGGTACGCGTCTCCTGATAATGAACCAAGATGTGTTTGTCGGCCATCATGATCTGCTTAGATAAATCAATGACGAAACGTTCTTCCTCCGACCCACTAACGGGACTAAGGCAAAGCTTTAAATTGTTCCCTTGAAGAACCAGTATTTAAGAGTAAGTCGGGTGGTTTTGCGACGCAGGTTCACACAGAAAATAATTTATAAACTTATTTTTAAACAAATCATAGTCAGCTTCGTTTCTTTCATCTTTTATCTTCGTTGTGACCATCTTTACTGGCATTTTTCTTTGACACACAATTATCAATATTCTTCTTCCACCCTTTCCTCCAGACCAACATCCTCTTCTTTCTTCGTTATCTCCTTTTCTCTCCAACACTTCTTCCATAATATAACACATTTCTTTGTGTTTCTGTGTCTCTTTAGACACTCTTCTCCCTTTTTGCCAACTCCTCTCATCTTCCTGGCAAACAACAGTTTCACCATGTGATGACTCTTCATGTGAGACTCCTCATCTTCATCACACACTCCTCACTGCTACAACCATTTTCACATCTTTCCTTTTCTTCCTGACATTCCTCCGCTGCCACTCCTCCTGCAGTATGTTCTCTTACCCTCTCTGCACATAACTTCTTTGTATTATGGTGCGCAACGCGACCTTTTCCATATTTCCGTATGTCTTCTCGTTACCAGCTGCATATATCGTTTCACACCCATTTCATGCGGTGTGCCAGGTCCACTTTTCAAATTATCAAACAGTCCGCACAACTTGTACCATTTCTATAGAAATGGTCACTGTCTCGGTTGTCTCCGACTTGCTCCCCTCGCGCTGCCGAGTTCCAAGTAATTTGGACGTTGGCGGACAAGTTTGATGTGATTATCATAAGAGACCTTTAGAACAGTTGTCGCTAGTGAACTCGACTCTGTTCTGCTCTCTCTAATTTTCCACTCTTTTGGAATCCTCGACGTGATCCATAACTATTCTCCCTGTCGCAAGCACAGGTAAGTGGCTGAGTATGACTCTCTGACTTTTTCCTCCTGCGGTCCTCTGGCATCTGTCCCATCCATTACACTGTTCCCTTTATACGCGGGGGATGACACGTTTTTAACCTCCTCCCTTTGAACGAACGAGTCGAGCAGTCTTCCCTGGTTTACTTCTAAAAGTCTTCCGCTCGTTAGTCAATCCATTCTTGTACTCCCTCACCATGGGTTACTTCTCCTTCCCCCCCACAGCTACAACACCATTCTCCCCAGAATTGTGCATGGTAGACTGGTCTAGTGTCATTCTCGACCCATACGATGTCGTCATCCTGTTCAACAGCACGACTCTGTTAACAGATGTCCAGATTGCTCGCCGTGCTCTCACCCATCGGATGTCGTCCTGGCATCAACGTCTACCACTCTCGTGTCATTTTCAACACTCTGTTTTTAACTAGATCTATTGGGGGTATGTTCAACTTCATCTTGCTCCCTGTAAACTGTGATCACACGATTTTTCCGGGTGAAACATTTGCACCGACAGGCCATCGCACTTAGTGGATGGTTCGCGTGGTTTGGCGGGCGACATCCTGTCACTACAGATGTCAAACGCGATTGTGGTACTTGGACACCGTTTCCTTCCGTACGACTCACTACAACCTCCCACAGCTTTGCCTTGTTTCCAATGTTCATGATTGGTTTGGTTAGGTTCCTCTTGTGAACCTTCTTCAGCGCTCTCAGCGATGGGGACGCAGCACGCTATTAATGGTGTCACGGAGCGCGGCGACTCTACATTACGAGGCCCCTCGATCTCATAGTCGACCTCCCAACGAGAGATTAGGCCTGACTTAAAGGGGCAAATAGGCGGCCTTTGACATTTCCCGATTACCAAAATCCATAACACACACCTTGGCAATAACACCGCCATGGACCGCCGGTGTCCCTGCCCTGACATAATAAGAGGGTACGCAACAAAGTCAATATTTAGACAGTGGAGAGCTTTTCCGATTACTGTACCCGGGTCGCAAGCAACTTTATCGTTCATGTTGTTTCCAACAGAAGACTATCTCTTCTGTGCGACAACACTCTCTTCTCTCCGCGAGCGACCAGCCGGCACCATCCACCAAACTCCGGTAATCGGTCGGAGGGGTTTTTGACTATTTAAAGAGCCGTTTACTCCAGAGTTCCCCATAACTGTGTAACAGAGGTTGCGACGTTTTGCGTTCAATTTTTCACCCTTTTTTAAAGCTCTCATCCAGGAGCTTCGCTCTTTCACCTGAGTTAGACTTCACACGGGCTTCCCGCCGTTACCTCGAGTAGAGACTCCGGAGGGCTCCCGTGCCTCTTCGTTTCTGCTTCCCTTTTGTCCTCCCTGAGTTATTCCTGTCCTCTTAACTGCTATTTGTTGAAATAAGGACGGGGCCGACAAGGCGGAAATCGAGTAAAATTTGCCCTTTCCTTTTGACAACCAGAAGCTAAAACACGTGGGCGCTTCTCTCGGGACTCACTGGTGTACTTGGATCATCCGCTGATGAGGTGGAGTGTGGGGCGACGAGCGCCGAGTGCGTGTTAGGCATCTTCACTGTGCTGTTTGTCTGTCATGTCGCCGACTGAGACGCTTATAGTACACGGTCGTACTTGTGTCTTTGCATGGCGCCGCTTTCATGTCAATTTAGGATCACGTGACGGCCTAACGCGGTGCTTGTGTTGGAATGTGCTGTGTGCGCTGTGATAGATACGTGTGAGCCAGTATTGAGATACATTGTGGATACGGCGTGTATGCCGTCTGGGCGGGATCGCGTTCGGAGATGAGGGTCGGGGAATAGTGCAATAGAAGTACGGAAATCTGGACCATATACGGTAGCTGACACCGAGAGTGTTAGGTGGAGGGTGGCGTATTGTCGCGGTGAGAGCGGAAGTGACCATATGCCCGTTGTAGATAGCCTGTAATTGATGTTAGTTATTATTTCCGTATGCCTGGTTGTCTCTGGCGCATTTTTCAATGCGTGAGGCTGTGATGTGTATTATCGTGGCAGTAGAGCTGATTTCCAGTGAATTCCTCACAAGGGCGATGAGCAGCTTGCGCACTGTAATGGCCGCTGTCAGGACAAGGTGTAAATAATCCGTCGATGCTGGCTCCATCTCTGGTAGCTTGTTCTTGGTCTGTCGAGCTAGGGCCCGTTAAGGGTATGGGTTGCGATGTTCCCTTGGAACCGTAATGCGTTCAAAAAAATACCTTTGGTCCACCTGTGCGAGACAAAATTCAATTAATGATCATCGAGGTTGGATGTCGAGTGCTGCACATTCGCGTTGCTGTTAACCAACTTATTTAAAAGCTTGCTTAAAATTCTCCTGTAAGAATAAAGCTCTCGGATTATCAAATCTTTTCTCCGTCGGAAGTGTCTTATATTTTTATTACCCCTATTGTAAGCAGTACCTCACTTCTCGCGTGAGCCCCGTACCTCTCCAATATAAAGCATTTTTCAAAACCACGTAGTTTTCTTTAGTTCTCCAGAAACAGTCATCTTATTATAGACACTGACAGCTTTGCCTGTTAGAAAACCACCCAATATTGTCGCTCGTTTTTCTACAGGCACATTAATGCAGGCCGACCCTGGTCTACTAGGACTTTTAATTTAGAAGAATTAATTCTTAATGAAATTTTTTCTCTTTCTCGCGGAAAAAAAAAAAAAAAGGAAGTTTTCAGTTTTGGATACCTTACTAGTATAGGAAGTACAGGACTAACTCTGAGCACCTCCTGAGATGCCCTGTCACTAGTTGCGTCCATTGCTGACGTTGCTTCTCCCTCAGCAATCCAGCCTTCATCTGAAGTACGTTGCTTTCTTCTGGCCCTCTACAGCTTTACATCTCTGAGCTTTCCAGCTTCAACTCTTGGCTTTCTCTCTACGTCCCGCTTCACACGCTTCCCCCCCCAAAAGGCTTTTTTTTAGCTTTTCTCCCTTATTGCTTCTTTCTGCTCAAGCTTAGCTTATCTCCCCTTCGCTCTTCTGCCTCAGCGCTTAAAACCTTCTTCTCGTCTCTACAGAGCTATGCCAGCGACCCGTTCTTCTCCCTTGCAATACCGCACAGCGGCTAACATTTTTCTCCTCTAAAAAATCAGGAGCGGCTGCTCTATCTTTCCAAATGCAGCAGCAAATGTTTTGTCCCAGATTCA
>JABUQX010128718.1:0-37415 GCA_015478945.1 Trachelipus rathkii
TTACGGAGGATTTTGCGTATTTCGTTCATAATCATCGCTATAGCGAGAATGACCAGAATAGGAATCGAAACGATCATGGCTTTATACCACCCGTTTTTATTCCAGAAGTAATCGAGATTTTCGATCGCCGTATTAAAAAATTCTCCAATATCCCAAAACGAAGATGAAGAGGATTCACCGATCGTTTCGCACATACTGACGCACTCCAGGGAAAGGTAGAATCCACAAAACTTGGAATTAACAGAGAGTCTTCGAGAAAAATTAACTATATCCGTATTGTTATAAACGGCCTTAAATATAAATTTGTGGTGCTCCTGTATGGCGTATCTTAGTTTCACATTTTTAACGAAATCGACCCTAAAGAAATTTAATTTTTTTTCATCAAAATTTAGTTTTTCACCATTTTTGGGACAGGTTTCTAAATGCATAGGCGAGCTCAAATGATGGATTTTTATATAATTTTCCGTCGCGTTTTCGCAACCCTTAGCCTCACGAAGCCTTTTAACGTAAAACGAACCTCTCGTTTTATTTTCCAAATTGAAAAATTCGTATTCTCTCTTCCTAACATTTCTGCAACGATCAGGGTAGGACGTGGCTCGATTTATTATTATTATTATTATTAGGACGAAAAGCAAGTTCCAAAATAGCTTCGGGCGCTTCATGCTGATGAGACTGTTTCTTCCTCCGTTTGTCGGTGAATGAACCACGCCACGGCGTTCGAGCTGATTTGCGCTTCGGGAAGAGGTGGGGTTATATATATAGTATAAGAATCGATAAAGGTTTTTATTTAAGTAATAATTTTTTTAACAATTTTTATTATATGGGATGCAGATTATTAAACAAAATAAAAAAATTAAGAAAAGAAAATATATTAATTGATGATATTTTTAACCGTGGTGGAACACGTGAATAAAATTTTCGGTCGATGACTAACGATATCTTCGATTGATTGATATTTTTATTTGTTTATGAATTTTTTAAAATCAGGAGGGTGTAAGAAGAAGAGTTCTCGAAGGGATCGACGTTCGTTTTCGATTATGGAGCTTCAGCTTATTTCTAGTTAAATGGTTGTGTCGGTGGCTTTTGGGTTCTTGTTGTTGTTGTTTTTGTTGTTGTTGTTGTTGTTGTTGTTGTTGTTGTTGTTATTTTCTCGGACCCGAGGGAATTTTCCTCTTCTCCGTTGTTACTCGGTGGATTCAGCACTAGTGCGTATGATGGCGGCGATAGATCATCCGATGGGGGAGACGATTCGATATTTTTACCATCAGATTTAGAAAGATCAACGGAATTCATCGCTTGAGTGTAAGATGGCGGTGGTATATCCAATGGGGGAAGCCTAAGTAGTAGCGGATCGACATTCCGACCATTTCGATTTGCGGATATTGGATGAATATCACGATCGCTTCTGTCTCCGTCAGGATACAGTAGCTCGTACGAAGGCGGCAGCATATCCGGTTGGGAGGGCGTTTTAACACGGCGTTTTTGAAGTGCGATACGAATATTGAAACGATCATCTACGGGACGAAAAACGATCTTATTATGATATGTAAACCATAAACAATAAATCATAACTCCCAAATGAATTAAATGAATTAATTGATGTAAAATTATCAAATATTTAAGAGTATATAAAAACAGATGGGTGCCATCATCGAGTAGATCGCATATTCTCACGTTCTGGGTGGAAATATATAAGCCGCAATAATTGGAATTATTATAAATAGGAACTGTGAAATTTTTGTATTTCAAGTCGCTAAAAAAAACTCTGTATACGAATTTGCGTTCTTCGTTCACCTCGTATTTCACCTCTACAGAGTCATCGAAGAGGATTTTGTTAAATTCGTAGTGGTTTTCCTCGTCCAATTTGACTGTTTGTCCAGGATGAGGACAGGTTTTTAAATCCATCGGTGCGCTTAGCGGATGTATTCTAATAAAACTTCCTATTAATGTTTCACCACCGACGTCCGTATTTAGCCTCTTGACGGAAAACGAGCCAGTCGACGAGTCGAAAAATTGGTATCCTCTCTCCTCTATATCTTTGCAGCGTTGTTTCGAGAGCGTTGCTCGAGTGAGGTTAACGACGAGTGGTAGTAGGAACAAAAATAAACTGTGGATCTTCATGCTGAAAGCGAAACGTCCTCCGGTTTTCCGTCAGTGTATTGCGATAGAGTTTTTCTTTGTATTTGAAATTGGTGTGTCGAGTAAAATTGTTATATAGGTATTTATTAAAAAATAAAGATTATTTTTTTAAAATGTTTTATTCATGCAATGTAAATAAATAGCTTATAGTTAACAAAGGAAATACAGAATCGAGAAATAATTTTTTTTTTTGAAAATATGAAGAACTATTATTTTTTAAATGTTTTCTAAAATTATTGTTACGGTCCGGTTTCGAATTCGCCCATTCGATTGATTTCCAGTAATATTGGCCTCGTAATTATCGTTATTATCGTAGTTGCTGTCGTTTTCTCGACCTTGGGGCTCTTCTTCGGTAGATCTAGCAGTGGGGGTGACGGCGACAACGGGTCTGGCTTGCGGTAGCGGGGCATTAGCGTATTCCGATGATAGTTCTGGTTTGAATATATAGCGTAGATTGGCTATTAATAGTTTAAAGCATTTTGTAATAAAAACCACGACTATAACAAAAATTGTCGCTTGCGCGGAAAATTTAATCGTCGTTTTAAACATCGCGTTTTTCTTCCAAAGGTATTTGATTTTGTCTTCCGCCATATCAACGCCTTCCATATACTCTAAAGGCGTAAACCATGAACAATCCGAGAAAGCGTCGTCATCCTCCTCGTTAACGATCTCGCATATTCTGGCACATTCGAGCGAAAAGTAAACGCCGCAAAACGTCGAATTCTCGTCGATCGGTTGCGCGAAAGAATAAATTTCACCATCCTTGGAAATCACGTTGAACCTAAATTTGCGACGGTAGTCGTCGTTCACTCGCGTATTTCAGCTTTATATTTTGTTGAAACTGGACTCGGATGAATTTGTGCGTAATATCATTAACGCGGAAAAATTCTCCGTTTTTTGGGCAGGATTCCAAATTGCTCGGCGTCGTTAAGCGATGTATTTCAAAAAAGTTTTCGATCGGCTTCTCGCATTCCCGATCCACGCTTTGCTCTTCGATGGAAAACGAACCTCTCGTTTTATCTTGCAAGTTGAAAAATTCGTCGTGTCGCCTTCCTCCTACATTTCTGCAATGACGTTCCGAGTCGTCGGGCGTTGCTCGATGAAGGAGCACGGCAAAATTTATAAGCACGGTTAAAAATAATTCCGAATACTTCATATTTAATCGGTGTTTTTTTCTATCCTTAGGCTAGCCTTTAAACAAACAGCCTTTTCGCACTCGAGGAAAGAGGTCGAGAATGAAGTTTGATCTAATACCGCGTATATATATAGGTGTTTGTATTAAAAAATTTACATATTTTAATTTTTTATTTATACAGTATACGAAAATAAGTACATAAAACAGTTTGTAAAACAATATAAATTAAAACGCAATATTGAATAAAAAATATGAATACATTTTTAACTTTTTAAGCGTTTAGGTATACGCGAATGGCGATTAAAAGTATAGCCATAACATCGATCGAAATTAAAGAATTTATTATATATGTGTATGTATATGTGTATTTAAGCGCGTTTGTGTCACAGCCGAAGAAATAGTTATACCGCGGATACCATTGTGTTTTTAGAATATCTTGTTTCAAGCGGCTGTCCTTATGAAAAAGTTTTAGACGCATGTATTATGAGGCTGTCTCGGGGGTGTCGGCGTCCGCCTTCGAATTTGCTGCTGATGCTGCCGTTTCGAACGATTTTTAGTTAGATCATTGCGGCGGTGGACCTCGTTGTTATTTTCTCGTTGCTGATGATGCGAGTTTTCTGGTAATCTTCTTTCTTTCCGTTCTCCCTCGACTGTTCTGAGACCGATAGATCTGCCAACGGAGGTCGTCGACGCTTGGTACGCCGAATTTAACGTGTTCGAAGTATTATCGATCTGGCTTTCGTACTCGAAAGAAGTGGAAGCCGTAGATAGATTATCATCTGATCCGTGGTTGTCGTCGTTGCCCTCTCTTCCTACGTCTAAACATATCTCGGAATAATCGCTGTCATTTTCCGATGGGAAAACGCGCGTAGATTGAACGTTTTCGGAAATATTTTGAAGCTGAGGAGGACGATTCGGCGGAGGAAGAGGTGGCCCAGTCGTCGTCGCCATCGCAGTCGCGGCCTGAATATTCGACAACGTCGTTACTTTCAGGGAACCACACTTATTCATATCTAAATAGTGATTTTCGATCGTATTCTTCGTTTCACGATCGGTGTACGCGCTAAGCGTCATAGCCATTTCTTCTTCTTTCTCTCTTCCTTCTATTCCGAAAAAAGGTTCCCGTATCCTTTTTCTGTCGACGGCGGCGTAAATAGCATCAGAGGAAGGGAAGGATCCGTCGGCTCGCCCGTCGAAATAAGGACGCGAAGAAGTTAAGGGAATGCTATACGTGTGTTTCATTTTCGTCTGGCTTCTGGCACTGCAGATTTTGCAAATTTCGTTTTCCGATTTACTTCTCTTTTCTAGTAATTTCGAGAACATTCGAAACAAGACGTAGGAAAGAAGTGCGTATGCGATTGCACTAACGAATAAGTTATTCGCCGCAATAACTACTAAAAAATTTACGAAATCTTTATTGAGAAAAGTGTTTAATTCTCTGAGAACATTTTCCAAAGACGGGATATTTTCTGAACCGTTGAATTTATTGTATCCTCTGAAATTTTTCAAAAACGCGAAAAGGGACTCGCCGAACATGAAGCAATTTGCTAAATCTTTTGATTCATCCGTGTCGACATCGATGCACATTTTTACGCAAGATCCGATAATTTTTAATCCTACTGACGAGTCTGGCACCAATTCAGCTTTATGGTCATTTACAAATTCACAATCGTCTGTATTTTCGGGGTCACACTTTTTCAAAACCACGTGCATAACCTGTTGCATCGTTCGCGATGCGGCTACGGGATATATTTCGTAAATGATCTTATGCTGATAGAAGGTCGATATTTCATCGATATCGAATGCTTTTTTTACTTTAAGTGTTTGCTCTTCTTTCTTCATAACATTTATCGTAACGTTCGGGGAGGCGTCTTTGCATATATCGAATGTTGGTTTAGAAACTCTAATTTCCCCTCCCGTCGAGTTAATTACGGGAAGGAAAAAGTCGAACGAAACGAAGGATCGAATGCAAAGTTCATCTTTTATATTTTTATATTTCGAAGCGGTGTTCGTCAGAGAAATCGACCCAATACACGATAATAGTGAAAATACTATTAAAGAAATTCCTACTGATCTCTTCATTTTTAAGCATGAGAATAATAAACCTCGCGACCGATCTGTATTAATTAGGTCTAAGTAAAAATAAAAGAGGAGAGCTCTTTTTATACAATTTTTTTAATATTTTTAACACATTTCAATATATAATATTTAGCTTAAAATTAAAAATTTCATTTTTTAATTTTAAATATTATCAGAACGAAATTTTATCACTTGGTTTTTTACAAACCCTTTTAACAACAATTTCTCGGAGGTGTTGTTATGAAGTAAACTATAAAATGGCAATTTGGCTTTATTCTCATCCGTAAAGGCGCAGGTTTCCGCGTGCCGTCCACTAACTCAGGTTATTATATTGGTATGGATCTAGGAAAATACGAATAAACGTCCAATTTCAATCGAGTTACGTATAATGTTTCGTTATTAAAGATCATCATTAAATTGTTTTATCTTTTTATCTCTCATATCAAAATTCGAAAACTCAAAATCCTTTCTAATTTTTTTCAGGCCTATCTTCGTATTTTCTAAAAATAAATCGCGGTCGATACACTTAAAGAGTTCTTAGAGTTTTTTTTATAGCTTAGAGGAAAATAAAAGGGAAGACGCTTTTATACAAATCTTTTATTTTTGTTATTTAACACCATATTTATATAAACAACTATTATATAGCAAGATTCAAAACCAAAAGTTAAACCAATCGTTATTTATATCTACATATTTTTTAATAACATTTTCTTGGATTGGGTTGTTATACAGAAAACAATTAGACGGCGATTTTCCTTCCTTCCCGCTCACGATGACGCAGATGTCTACGCACCTCCCTCTAATTCTAAGACCGTTGTATTTGGATTTAGCTAGGTCGTTGGGATTAGGTTTGTATTTGTCTCCAAATATTTTTCCGCCTTCTGGTATTTCATTCGTGTGTGAAATTTCGAAAAGGGCGCACTCTCTGCCGAAGGAAATGTTTTGTCCTGTGCGACCGCATTGGGCGTAACCCAATCCAAAACCTCTCGGATTTGGTATCCCTTCTACTCCAACATATAGCGTTTCGTTAATGAACCTCACATAATATATCTCATTCTTGCGTATTTTAACTTCAAAAAATCTCCGGCCGTTCAAAATTTTTCTGGTCTTATTTTTTGGATCGACGTATTTTCTGAAATGTAAATTCAATTTCGACGACTTTCCTTTACATTCCTTGGATATAGTTCTCGTAAAGTGGATTTTTTCTCTCGTTACGTTTATAAAAGGTAAACCGTAATCGAAAGACGGGTAGGACCTAACGCAAACTTCCTTTCTTTCAATTTCGTGTTCTAATGGGTTAGATAGCTCCAGTTCCAATTTCGATTGAACGATCAATATCGTCGTCGACAATATTAAAATGAATAGTTTCGTCATTTCTGATGAATTTTTTTTCCGGTCGTGTCTTGTTTGAACTCGGTCGAGAAATGAGAAAAAGGTCAGAAGGTTTCACTCTAATAAAGAAAATAATTGGTTGGTTTGTTATTTTTTTAATATTCAAAATAATTTATTTATTATATTTTTTTATTATTTTTTCAAGAACTTTAGTTTTTCAATTCCCTTTTCATCATAATGAAAAAAATAACTCGATTTAAAAATGGAACGGTGGTTAGGATTTTGTGAAGCGTTAGGCGAATTTTAACACAACGAGAACTTTTCAAGTCGTCGTGTTATAGAAATAAATATTATTGAGCAATAGGAGTTGTTTTTTGTCAAAAAAATAATATAAAACAGGTTACCCTTGAGGAAAATAAAAGAGGAAAGCGCATTCGTACAAATTTATTTTTATCATCCTACACCTAATTTTTATATATATATATATGCGTATAATGTCGTTTATCTTATGGTTACAAGTTCGATTTTTATTAACGTCAATTTGTTTAGCTCAATCAACACGCTCTTTAAGAACATTTTCATGGAGAGGGTTGCTATAGAGAAAACAAGAAAAAGGTGATTTTGCTTCTTTTCCGCTCGCGACGACGCAGATATCCACGCACCTCCCGGTAACTCTAAGAAAATCGAAGTCGTATCTTGTTAAGTCTCTAGGAGGATACTTGTAAAGGTCTTCGAGCTTGTAGCCGATACTATAATCGTACCAATCATAGACTTGAATTTTACGAAAACTGGTCGCTATATAGAATTTGGAGACAATACACTCATGGAGGTGGCCCATTGTACGTCCAGTGTTGCAACATTTCGTGTACGCCATTCCGAAATATATAGGATATGGTATTCCTTCTATTCCAAAATAGAGCGTTTTGTTAACGAATTTCATATAATAAATTTCACTCTCGCGTATTTCTAAATCAAACATTTTCATGCCTTTTATGAACGTCGATTGATTTTTACCGTGGTATATTTCGAAATGGAAATCCAGCATCGACGACTCCCATTTACATTCTTTAGATATAGTTTTCTTGAAATGGAGTTTTTCTGTCGTCAAATTTATAAAATGATTGCCAAAATCGAAAGACGGGTATGATCTAATGCAAACTTCTTTTCTTTCAATTTCTTTTGCGGCGTCTGAGCCAAGTTGTGTCGATTGAAGGATCAATATTGATAATATTATAATCGATACGTTCGTCATCATTTCTGCGGAATTAACTTTCCCGTTGTCGTGATAGTACTCGGGCGAGAAATGAAAAAAAAATTGGTAGGTTTTGTTTAAATAGAGAAAAAAATGGTTGGTTTGTTATATTTAAATTAATCTTCTAGGTATTAAAAAATACTTTTTTTTATACTTTTTTTAGGTTAAATAATTTTTAAAATACCGTTTTCAGGAAGAAATATAACGATTGAAATAAAATAGATTTTATTTTGTCACTGACGTTTATGACGGAACAAAACTATAGAGGTAAACCCTAGTAAAGCAGATACTTTTAACCTAATTTTTTCTGGCAATGTTGTCCTCTTTTAGTATATAATAACTATAAGTGGTTTTTGTATTAAAAAGTAGTAACCCGAATTGGTGTTGCTGAATATTTATTAGGGAAGAGTCTCATTAATAAAAGAGCACTCTGGTGGTGGTGTGCACGACGAATATCTAAAAATTTCCGCCTCCCCTTTAGGGCAAAACTCGTTGTTATTATTTAGCATACTCGTATCTTCGAGGCTGATTTTTCTCGATTTTTCGCTCGTGCGCCAATTAGCTTCTTTTTCTTCTTCTTCTTCTTTTTCTTGTTTTGGGCTTCTGGTTTCATGGCGGTATTTGCGACCGTGAAATTTTAGTATAGCGAAACTGGAAAAAGCAGAAAATAGTACTCCGTTTATGAAACCGGCTATTACGTCGGACCAGTGATGATGGTGATCGGCGACGCGAGATATCGAAACCGCCACCGCTAAAATAAACCAAACGTATTGGATAAAGGGTTTGATTAGAACGTGCTCCTTTTCGATCTTGGTATTGTATTGTAGGTAAAAAATCGCGAAGGATGAACTGAACGCCGACACCGAGGCGTGCGCCGATACAAACGAGAGTCTCGCTTTTTTCACTAATTCGTTGATGTTTTCGTTGACGCTATTGGTGCAAACATCGCCCCCAATAATATAACGATTCTTCTGCGAGCACTCGTTCTTCGGGTCACAAAGGTTCAAGAAATGGGGTCGTAATGCGCCTAGTGTAAATTTGAAGACTTCTACCGTTAAAACGGATAGCCCGAATCCGAAGGCGAACACTTTTAAAACCTCGTACAGAGAATGTAACCACCTCGACGTCGTAAAAGTTTCATCCTTTACCATTCTCGCGTACTCCAGAATTGAAATCATGATAATCGGCACGCTTATAAAAAAGACGAGCAGATACGAGGTAGGGACTATCGGATCTTCATAAGGGTATCTGATCGAACTATCATCGCAGAAGAATCCTTGTTGACGGGGTTCGATAGCGAATTCGAAAATGAAAACTGGAGCGATCGCAAAAAGTAGAAACAGCGCGTCTATTGAGAAGACGACGATCGCCTTTTTCGAAAAACCTTGTCGCGACATCATGCTACCTTAATTGAGGATTCTTTACTTCAATTTGCTCTTTTTCGTGGTATTCAGAACTGCTGATGGACTGGATAAAAATCTCTTTTATAGTTTGATTTGATATTTTGGCACAAATTTTATGTGTTTTCTTTTCGGGAATTAATATTTTATTTAAAAATTCAGATTTTTGTTAATTAAATAAAAAAAACATATTGTTCATAGTAATGATAATATAATAATGATATTAATAATAATAATCATAATTATTTTTATAACAATAATAATAATAATAAATAATATAATAGATAATATAATATAATAATAATAATAATAATAATATAATAATAATAAATAATAATAATAATATAATTATAAAAATGGATCGAGTACCTCGTTGGCTAACGTTCGTTTCCTTGTGGCTACTCGTGATAGTGGTCTACGCGACCTGCAGTTATTTCATAGTCCAGAGCTCTGATCGAGCCAACGATCGCCGACATTTGCTCAGAGGCGTTTACGACATTTCTCCGCGACAAATAGGAAAGCTCGTTTATTTTAACGGCGATAGCGAAATTTTGAAAACGAGCAGAGGGCGAAAGGAAGTTGAGCGATTAATTTTACACCCCGGAACGTATTTGCGAGACGCCTTCGGGACGCCGTTTGGCTATAAAAAGAGCTTCACAGATAAACAGTACGACGCCTTTCTAAAGCCCGGGATGTTGTTAAAATAAAATTCCTCCATCGCCTGCAATTACGACCCACCAACAATTAGTTAGTTAATTCCGCGAAAATGACAAACCTGTCGATTATAATATTAATATTGTTCCTTCAATCAACCTTGGGCTCGGACACCGCCAAAGAAATTGAAAAGAGAGAAGTTTGCAGAAGCGCATACTCTTATTTCCAAGGTGGAGTGCTTCTCAATAATTTAACGAGAAAAAGACTCCGTTTTAAAATAAATATATCTGAGAAATGTGGACGAAAGTCGTCGAGGAGACTGGCATTTAGTTTGAAAAAACACGAGGCTCGTCCCATATATTATATAGAAGACTTTGACTTTATGGATGTTGAAATGCGCGACAACGAAATCATTTATTTGATCTTCGATAACAAAACGCTATACGTTGGACTAGAGGGAACATTCGATCCGTATCGTTTTGGGGTGGTGTATACAGAATGTGGTCAAACTGGGCGAGAAAATTGTGTCGTTTACCATATCAGCGCACCGCCGACATATATCGACAAGTTCGGACGAATGGTCACACTTAATCATAATGACCTAGGCATACATCAATACAATTTCCTGAAAGCCTGGGGGTGTTGCGTGGACATCTGCGTCTTCGCGAGCGAAGAAGAAGCAAAATTGCCCTTTAAAACCTTTCTTAATCAACCCTCCTAAGAAACGTTATTGAAAGGTTGTGGGAGAAAATGAAGCAATGAATTGGCGTTGGAATAGTATTTAATACAAATGAATCATTCACTATATATGTATGTTTGCACGCGAACACTTGTATTTGTTATCATGATTTCATAAATAAATTTGGTAAAGCTATGGTGATAATCGATGTATAAAAAATATTTTTAAGCAGATAATAAATTTTTGAGTTCAATTTAGTTTCATTTCTACCTAATCGCACCGTGAAGTATTTTTTGATGTCTTTATTTGATTCAATTACACAAAAAATGCATATCAAGATTTACATTCATATTTTCACGTGGGTTTTGTTTCAATATCCGTGAGATTTGTTTTCTTTTTAACATAAACCGCACGTTGTACATAAATATCACGTGATTTTTATCATACGCGAGATTTTCTTTTTATCTCAAATAATTTCTACGAAGGGTTTGTTTTAATGAGCGTGAAAATCGTTTCTCTTTTAACAAAATGGCAAGTTTCGTACAAAAAAAAAGAAATATTACGCGAGTGTTTTATTACATCGTTAAAAAAAGTGATTTTTAGAGGGAAAAACTAGAAGTTCGATTAAACCGGTGAAATTACCACGGGAGGTTTTCCTTTTGTGCCGTTACAAATTCGCCCGAGGACTCGAATGAAACCTCACGCTTGGTTTCGTTTTTTCAAAAATAATAATTTCCACCCCCTTTTCGTTTTAATGCGCGCGAGAATCGTTCTTTTTTAACAACACCGCGAGTTTCGTACGAAGAACAGGAATTTTACACGAATTTTATATTTTATCGTAGAAAAAGTGATTTTTTGTAAGGAAATACGTTGAGGTAAATTAATGAAATTTCCACGCCAGGTTTTAATTCTTTGGCGTATAAAAATTCACTGAGGACTCGATGGAAAATCTCACGCGGGGTTTTCGTTTTTTCGCAAATAATCTCCACGCGGGGTTTGTTTTAAGGCGGGCGAGAATCGTTTCTTTTTTTTTTTAACAAAACCGCGAGTTTCGTATGAAAAATAAGAATTTTTACACGAATTTTTTATTTTACCGTAGAAAAAGTGTTCTTTTTTAAGGAAAACTATACGATGAGGTAAATTATGGAATATTCCACGCGAGGGTTTCCTTTTTTGGCGTTTAAAAATCCACCGAGGACTCGATGGGAAATCTCACGCGAGGTTTTCGTTTTTTTAGCAAATATTCCACGCGAGATTTGGTTTAAGGCGCGAGAGAATTGTTTCTTTATTTTTTTAAAAAAAACCGCGAGTTTCGTACGAAATATAGGAATTTTAAACGAATTTTATATTTTATCGTAAAAAAAGTGTTTTTTTAAGAAACTATACGTTAAGGTAAATTAATGAAATTTCCACGCGAGGTTTTAATTCTTTAGCGTATAAAAGTTCTCCGAGGACTCGATGGAAAATCTCACGCGAGGTTTTCGTTTTTTCGCAAATAATTTCCACGTGGGGTTTGTTTTAATGCGCGCGAGAATCGTTTCTTTAATTTTTAACAAAACCGCGAGTTTCGCACGAAAAATAGGAATTTTACACGAATTTTATATTTTATCGTAGAAAAAGTGTTTTTTTTAAGGAAAACTATACGTTGAAGTAAATTAATGAAATTTCCACGCGAGGTTTTAATTCTTTGGCGTATAAAAATTCTCCGAGGACTCAATGGAAAATCTCACGCGAGGTTTTCGTTTTTCCGCAAATAATTTCCACGTGGGGTTCGTTTAAATGCTCGTGAGAATCGTTTCGTTTTTAACAAAACCCGCGAATTTCGTACGAAAAAAAGGAATTTTATACGAATTTTATTTTTTATCGTAAAAAAGTGACTTTTTTAAAGGAAAACTATACGTTGGCATAGATTAAGGAAATTTTCACGCGAGGTTTCCCTTTTTTGGCATATAAAAATCAACCAAATACTCAATGGAAAATCTCACGCGAGGTTTTCGTTTTTCCGCAAATAATTTTCACGTGGGGTTCGTTTAAATGCGCGTGAGAATCGTTTCGTTTTTAACAAAACTGCGAATTTCCTACGAAAAAAAGGAAAATTACACGAATTTTCTTTTTTATCGTAATAAAAGTGACTTTTTTAAGGAAAACTATACGTTGGCATAGATTAATGTAATTTTCACGTGAGGTTTTCCTTTTTTGGCGTATAAAAGTAAACCAAACACTCAATGGAAATTCTCCCGTGAGGTTATCGTTTTTCCGCAAATAATTTCCACGTGGGGTTCGTTTTAATGCGCGTGAGAATCGTTTCTTTTTTAACAAAACCGCGAATTTCGTACGAAAAATAGGAATTTTATACGAATTTTATTTTTTATCGTAAAAAAGTGACTTTTTTTAAGGAAAACTATACGTTGGCATAGATTAATGAAATTTTCACGTGAGATTCGGTTTAGCACGCGTATAAAAAATGTCGAAAGACGAAAAACACAAAACCTACGTAGAATTTATCGCTCGTGAATTTTGGTGAATTCGAAGAAAAACACAAACTATACGTTTTAACCGAACCAGGCAAAATATTACGTAGAATTTGTTCCGTTTGCGTGTAAAAAGAGTGTTTTTCGTATATTTTAGTCAGGTGAACTTACCTTAACCTAACCTACCTAACCTACCTAACTAACCTAAACTAACCTAACTACCTACCTACCTACCTACCTAACCTAACCTATACCTAACCTAACCTAACTAACTAACCTAACCTAACTCTAACCTAAGCCTAACCTAACCTAAACCTAACCTAACCTACCTAACCTAACCTAAACCTAACCGTAACCTAACCTAACCTTAACTAACCTACTACTAACCTAACCTAACCTAACCTCTAACCTAACCTAACTAACCTAACTAACTTAACCTAACCTAACCTAACCTTAACCTAAACTAACCTAACCTAACCTAACCTTAACCTAACCTACACCTAACCTACCTAACCTACACCTAACCTAACCTAACCTAACCTAACCTAACCTAACTAACCTAACTAACCTAATCACTGACGTTCTTTTCTACGCAAAATTGGTTTTTAACTCTTTTTCGCATGCTTTTTAACTCTTTTTCTACATTTTTGCGTAAAAAAACTGTTTTTCGTCATAACTGTAACTATACGAAACGACATTTTATACGCAAAAAGTGCCCAAAAAACACGTAGCTTTTGTTCCAATTGGAAAAAAAACACACAAAAAATACGCGAAATTTAAAAAACGTAGTTTAACTTTTTAGCCCTTAAAAATTGGTCGTAGAGTACGTTTTTGCCTCCCGCGGATACTAGAAACGCGTCCTACGCTCGTGGGTGACGTGCTATTAGACTCTTTCTTGATATTATGTAACGAAAAAGAAGGAATACCTCACGTAAGTTAAGTTTCTTACTAAAATAAAGAAAATCACACGCCCGAAACCCGCGTGAAAACTGTTTGCGAATAATAAAATCAAATTTTCACGTCAAATGAAAATCAAAATTTTGTAAACGATATCTCGCGTAAGATTAACCTAACCTAACCTAACCTAACCTAAGCCTTAAACCTATATCTACGTGAAATAATTATTTTTTTTGTAATACAAAAACCTTACTCGTATTAGGTTTCCAAACTCCGTAGTGAAAATCTCGCGTAGATATTCTTTCTTATGCAGTTTCTCGCGACCAATAAGACGATTTTGTACGTCAAAAAAGGTATCTAGTTTGTTAAACGATATCTCACCTTAGGTTTATCCTATATATAAAAATCTCACGTTGATTAGGTTTCAAAGTTATGTAACCAATATCTCATGTAAAAATATTGCTATACAACTTCTGCACGATACCTACGCGGGAATTGTGTTTGCGATCAATAAACCAGTTTTAACGTCAAAAAAGTATCATCAAAATTTCATAAAAGATACTTCGCGTAAGGTTTTTCCTACGGAACATTAAGCTTATATCTCACGTAAATTAAGTTTCTGTGATACGCATCCAAAATCTCACGTGAAAATCGTTATATAGTTTTCCGCACGAAACCTACGTGGGAATTATGTTTGCAATAAATAAACCAATTTCGACGTCAAAAAAGTATCAAACCTTCATAAAAGATATTTCGCGTAAGATTTATTCTATGCAGGATTTAGCGTATATCTACGTTGGTTAAGTATTCTTTTTGCAAATACCTCACGTAAATTAAATTTCAAAGTTATGCATCCAAAATCACACGTAAATATGGTTATATAGTTTTCAGCACAAAACCCACATGGGATTTATATTTGCAGAAAAATAAATGAATTTTAACGTCAAAAAAGTATCAATATTTCAAAACAGAAAAGATATCTCGCGCGAGGTTTATCCTATGAAGAATTAAGCGTATATCTACGTGAAATAAAAGTTCTTTTTTGTAAATACAAAAATCTCTCACGTAAAGTAAATTTCGAAGTCATGTAACCAAATTTCACGTGAATTTTGTTATATATAGTTTCCGCGCGAAACCCACGTGAGAATTATGTTTATACCCAATAAACCAATTTCAACGTCAAAAAAGTATCAAACCTTTATAAATGATATCTCGCGTAAGATTTATTTTATGGAGAATTTAGCGTATATCTACGTGGATAAGGATTCTTTTTGTAAGCACAAAAACTTCACGTAAATTAAGTTTCAAAGTTATGTATCCAAAATCACACGTAAATATTGTTATATAGTTTCCCGCACGAAACCCACGTGGGATTTATATTTGCAAAAAATAAACCAATTTTAACGTCAAAAAGGTATCAAAATTTAATAAAAGATATCTCGCGCGAGGTTTATCCTATGAAGAATTAAGCGTATATCCACGTGAGGTAAAAGTTCTTTTTGTGTAAATACAAAAATCTCACGTAAAGTAAATTTCAAAGTTACTTAACCAAAATCTCACGGGAATATTGTTATATAGTTTCCACACGAAACCCACGTGGGAATTATGTTTATAACTAATAAACCAATTTCAACGTCAAAAAAGTATCAAAATTTCATAAAAGATATCTCGCGCGAGGTTTATCCTATGAAGAATTAAGCGTATTTCTACGTACGGTAAAAGTTCTTTTTGTAAATACAAAAATCTCACGTAAAGTAAGTTTCAAAGTTACGTAACCAAAATCTCACGTGAATATTGTTATATAGATTCCGCACGAAACCCACGTGGAAATTATGTTTATACCCCATAAACCAATTTCAACGTCAAAAAAGTATCTAACCTTGTTAAAAGATATCTCGCGTAAGATTTATTTTTTTATGGAGGATTTAGAGTATATATACGTGAATAAGGATTCTTTTTGTAAGCACAAAAACTTCACGTAAATTAAGTTTCAAAGTTATGTATCCAAAATCACACGTAAATATTGTTATATAGTTTTCCGCACGAAACCCACGTGGGATTTATATTTGCAAAAAATAAACCAATTTTAACGTCAAAAAAGTATCAAAATTTTATAAAAGATATCTTGCGCGAGGTTTATCCTATAAAGAATTAAGCGTATATCTACGTGAGGTAAAAGTTCTTTTTGTAAATACAAAAATCTCACGTAAAGTAAATTTCAAAGTTACGTATCTAAAATCTCACGTGAATATTGTTATATAGTTTACACACGAAATCCACGTGGGAATTATGTTTGTAACCAATAAACCAATTTTAACGTCAAAAAAGTATCAAACCTTCATGAAAGATATCCCGCGTAAGATTTATTTTATGGAGGATTTAACGTATATCTACGTGATTAAGGTTTCTTTTTGTAAACACAAAATCTCACGTAAATTAAGTTTCAAAGTCATGTATCCAAAATCACACGTAAATATTGTTATATAATTTTCAGCAGGAAACCCACGTGGGATTTATATTTGCACGAAAATAAACCAATTTTAACGTCAAAAAAGTATCAACATTTCATAAATGATATCTCGCGTAATGTTTATACTATGGATCATTTAGCATATATCTACGTGAGTTAAGAATTCTTTTTGTTATATAGTTTCCGCACGAAACCGACGTGGGAATTATGTTTAAATTCAATAAACCGATTCTAACGTCAAAAAAGTATCAAAATTTCATAGTTGATATCTCGCGTAAGGTTTTATACTATGGAACATTTAGCCTATATCTACGTGAGTTAAGGATTCTTTTTGTTGTATAGTTTCCGCACGAAACCAACGTGGAAATTATGTTTATAATCAATAAACCAATTCTAACGTTGAAAAAGTATCAAAATTTCATAAATGATATCTCGCGTAAGGTTAATACTATGGAGCATTTAGCCTATATCTGCGTGAGGTAAAGATTCTTTTTGTAAATACAAAAACCCACGTAAATTAAGTTTCAATGTTATATAACCGAAAACTCACGTAAATATTGGTATGTAGTTTCCGAACGAAAACTACGGGGAAATTATGTTTATAACCGATAAACCAATTTTGATGTCGAAAAAAGTATATAAAAATTTCATAAGATATCTCGCGAAAGGTTTATCCTATGGATCATTTAGCCTATATCTGCGTGAGTTAAAGATTCTTTTCGTTAATACAAAAAACTCACGAAAATTAAGTTTCAATGTTATGTAACCGAAACTTCACGTAAATATTAGTATATAGTTTCCGCACAAAACCTACGTGGAAATTATGTTTATAATCAATAAACCAATTTTAACGTCAAAAAGGTATCAAAATTTCGTAAAATTGCGTGAGTTAAATTTCAATGTTCCATAGCGAAAATCTCGCGCAAAGATTTTATTGTTTAGATTCAACGGTAAACTTACGTGAGTTTTATTTTTGGTCTCAAAAGAAAATAATTTTTACATCGAAAAAAGTATCAAAATATAATAAACGATATTTCACGTTGGTTTTACCTTATGAATCAATAAGCGTATATTTCCACACGAAACTCACGTGAAAATTGTTTGTAAAAAAATAAACAATTTTTACGTAAAAAAAGTGTCAGAATTTTGGGTAAAAACAAATAACGATAGGATATAGTTTTTTACTCAACATAAAATAAAAATGTTTATATGAAAACAAAATTTGTAGTTTAACTTATTCTAGCTTTTTCCAAGATCATATCTGCGATCATCTTCTCTTCTTGAGGGTCGCCGTGACCGTAAATTTCGTCGTGATCTCTCATGATCGAAGACACGCTAGGATACTCGGCTCGGTAATCGTAAATTTCTTCACTTTGCGTTTTTTCTTCGTTTCTACCCAAATCGGAGCGAGGTTTAGGTTTCCGATTAGGAAAGTTCACGGGAGTAGCGACAAATTCCCCGCTTGTTTTCATTACCTCGTCGATAGTCGATATTGTAATATTCTCGACACTCATCCCCACTGTATTTTCGACGCCCATCGAGTTTTTTATTCCGCTGCTTCTTTTTAGGCTTTGCTTCGGATGGTCCGATCGAACTTGGTTCAAAAAACTCTTCATCCGATGGAGGGTGAACATTTATGAATGGCGCGTGATGAGGAGTCTTGAGATCGACGTGGCCTATATCGCCCACTGCAGGTTTATTATGACGCGCCTTCTTCAATTCTTTTCTTTTCATTAATGTTGGAGGAGAGGCGTCCAGGCTTTCTTTATTAACTCGAAAATCGAATGGGGTTGAACGAGAGGCCCAAAGCCCTTCCGAAGCTCTTTCGATTTCGTATTCCCTTCTTTTGTCAAGGTTTGAAGCGATGTGCTCCGAGGTTGGAAGATCAAGGGGGTATAAATTATCAATCGCGGGTTTATTTTCACCCCAAATATTCTTCGATTCCTTTTTTTTAATTAACGTTGATGACGAAAAGGTATTGGGATCTCCGTTGTCAGCTCGATAATCGGACGGGGTTGAACGAGCGGACCAAATCCCTTCCGAAGCTGTTGGGGCTGGGATATTATCTCTCCCCAAGTAGGATGGGGTAAGATCTACGGTTTCGCTTTGAATAGGAGACGGTGTCCAATTGCCCATCGGAGGTTCCTGTCGATGGAAAATATTCAATTCCTTCTTTTTATTCAATTTAGTTGAAAAGGCGTCCTGGTCTTTACGTTTAGCTTTTACCTTTTTTACCTCAAAACTAGAAAGGTAATGCTCCATGGCTTTAGTTGGTGCAAAATTATTAACATCGGTGATAGTTTTTATACTACACGCTTCAGGAGTATTTTTAATGGGGGTTAATACTTTCTTCTTTAATCCCTTCTTTTTATTTGATGTTTTTGAAAGCGCATCCGAGTCTTCATTATTACCTCGACGATCTAAATTCTTATACCCTTTATTAACACTAGAAAGATCCATTGTAGAGTGATTGATAAACTCGATCGAGGCAACCTTTTTATAGCGCGTGGTGACGTATTGATATTTGAATTCAAATATTAAAAAAATAATATTCTTAATTAATAATTTGGCTAAAAAATTCCACAAACGTACAAACACCCCCACACTCATATATGACGTCAATAAATATATTCCCTTTGAGAGTACAAAAATTTAACGTGAAATAAGTTTCATAAGCCAATGTAACTAATTTATTTTCGTATTAAAGCAGCTTTACCTATTCTTATCTGAATTACGTTTTATATAGTAACTTAATTTTTCAGAACGTTTGTTTAACTCAGTGTCGTTTTATCCCTAATCATATCTGCCAATTGTAACTAGGACGTCGATTGGCCAGCAGAAACCTCGCATAAAGAACACTCGTTACTATTTAGCTATAGCATAGCCCTATTTCTTTTAAAAAAGTAGGTTGAAACAGGAAATTAAAAAAGCTTCATTGAATGTTTTTTATTATAAAAATAGAAATGTAAATTTAAAATAAAATTTTATTTATAATTAAAAAGATTAATAAAAATTACATAATTTGGTCGCGAACATCCCTTCTTCCGACGAGAAACTATTTCTTGCGAGCCGGCTTCAATTGTTTTTTTAATTTTTTTCTCATTTCCGTAATTAGAGATTTGATGTGCGATTTTATGGTGCTTTTTAATTCTATTGATCACGACTCCATTAGGAAATCCTAGTACATGTGAATAAAATTTTATAGTACTTGGGGTTATGTGTTTCCTTACACACCCCGCTGAGATTTTGTCATTTTTCCTTTCGATCTCGTTCTTAAAAATCATGAAGAAAAAGTTCCTCTCTCCATTGCTGAATAGTTTCTTCTTTTCCAGTGGTTCTTTGTTTCTCAAATCCATCAAAGCTTTGGTCTGAGAGTCCGCTTCAATAAGAACGAAATCATTCATTTCCTCAACGTTCATCCTCATTTTTTTTTTGGAACTGATGGGTTGTTCACTATTCTCTATAAAAAGTAATAAATCCATTAGTGAATATTAAAAAAAATCATATAATGTTTTTATATAAAATATTTTACGGAAATATTTATTTTACCTCTTAATTCTGTATTCATTTCTTGTTCGTCATCGTCATCGTCATCGTCATCGTCGTCGTCATCGCCACCGGATTCGAGAAAATGCACATGATAAAAATCGTGTATTCCGCTCGCAGAAGAAACATGGGGGTGTGGAGTAGAGGTTGAAGGTAGTTGCGGTATTTCTCTCAATAGTGAATCGTCTTTTGTCGTCATATCTAAACAGAGGAAAATTTTATTATATATTATAATAAATATATTATATATATATATATTTATAATATATATATATTATAATAATTATTATATACTATATATATATATATATATATATATATATAATTATAGTTATTGGTTTAATATTATATATATATACTATATTACTATTGATATTTTCAAAATATTTATTTATTTGTTTAAAATATTTAATTATATTTTTTCGTTATTTAATTAATTTATTTTTATATAATTTAATATAATTATTTTTTAATTCATTTATTTATTTATTTATTTTAATTTTTCATTTTCAACTTTAATTTTAAAAAATTCCGTTTTAACTCAATGAGCGAAATCTAAAAAACAATTCATAGAAAATAATAATAATAATTCACCAAAAAAATTTATTATCTATATAATATATTATATATATATATATATATATCACTATGCTATATTTTGTCACTATAATTTATATCTATATCTATATATATATGTAATAAATATATATATAATATATATGGTATATAAATAATATATATATCGGTGAAAATAAAGGAACAAAATACTCGTCGTTATCTTTACCTCTATTATCTTCCCCGATATTTTGCATGACCACATTATCGTAGTAAGAGAGAGAGGGGTGGCAGGAAATTGATTCACTCGATTCGTCGGGTGTTTTCTCGAGTTGATGACCCCGCTGTTCTTCATTTTCAGAGTCTCCGCTTTGTTTCCGTTTTTGCTTCCGTTCACTTCTGGGTATTTCCTTTTGCGGTGTTTGATTTTTTTCAACTAATGTTTTTCTTAGAATAGCTTGTTTGATTTTCGAACGATTACCAGATCTCGGGGGAATATCGGGTGATGTAAATTCAACTCGTTCTTGTTCTTTATCTTCCTCCTTTTCAACACCCTCTGCATCGCGTCCCTCTCCGACTTCGTGAACGGATGACTCATCGGAAGATTCGTCGAGTTTTTCACCAGGTGCTTTATCGGCCTCCTCCTCCTCCTCCTCCTCCCGTTCGGGTGACTCGTCTGGAGCTTTACCAGCCTCCTCTTCGGAAGACTCGTCCTGCGCATTATCTGGCTCTTTATCGATTTCGTATCTGGATGAAACTTCGTCGGGTAAAATCTGAGTGGATGCTTTAGCTGGTGCGTCAACGTGAACTTCGACGAGCGGCGGACTATCGGGTGACTTTTCACGACGCGCGGGAGAATCATCATCGGGCTCCTTTTCGTCTTCCCACTGCAGTTTTCCTCCCGTTTCGCTCTCTTCTCCACCATCTATTTTAAAGTTGTTAGAAAAATGTAGTAGAAGACTTCCTTTTTTGGTTTCTAGATACGCGTTGGCCAGGGTTACGGTGCTTATGGTAGCGTTGTAATATTTCTCCGCCGTATTTTCATGATGATACATTAATCGGGCGACGTTTTTCCGAAGCTTCGGTTGATGAACCGCCGTTTCTGTAGTCGTGCCTTTTCTGTTGAACGTGGTGGTAAATTGCTTCTGCAAATCGCACATCGTCGTTAATTTTTTCATGGCGTTGCCTAGCGCTTGAGTCGTGAAAGGGCCCCCCTGATAATTTAAAAACAACATTTTCTGAGGATCGAAATTATCCGCTCTTTTTGGCGTCCTCGTGGATTCTTCTAATTCGTCGTTTCCCTCTTCAGACGCGTTCTCGGTGGCCGCCATTTCTCGCCTCGCCTCCAGAAACGTCGGTCTCACGTAGGTCACGTAAGCGTCCAGGGCGATTTTCAATGTGTGAGTTAACATGATTGTTGCGTCCCCGTACATATTTTGAGTTTTGTGTTTCTCGCAGTTTAAGGTGTAAAGATTTTTGAGTTCGTCCTGATTCGAAGAACCGGCTGCGGAGCTTTCAACATCGGCGCCCACGATTTCGCTTACAGTTTGTATTTTTTTTATATTGTGGTACTCCTCCATCGTCAGATTGCATATGATGCCGGACCTCCCCGAGGAAGCGGCCAGAAGTAAAAAAATTACGATGTTTCTTTGTATGGCTGGTGTGTACATCTTTGAGTTAATCATCCCGTTGACGAGATTCTTCATTCCGGCGTGGAAAAAATTATGTCTGATCACCTTATCGATATCTTCGCAAAAAATCATTTTTGTCACATCCTTCTTTTCTTTTCTCTGTTGGAACGCCGCTTTAGAGTTCGCTAACTGGTGTTTGAAATGAGGAATTTCGGCGGCTATGAAGCTCTTTAGGTATTTTTTCAACGCCCGATTGAAATTGTTTCAGCTTCATCATCTGTTTCAAAAATTTTACGAAATCGTCGATTTTCATGGTCATGGTGTTCGGCGAAAGCGTGGTCTTTTTCGACCACTCCATTAGTAGCGATAAATATTTTTGACCGTGCTCGTACGTCGTCATACCCAACAGGTGATATTGAAGATTGGCCGCTTTTTTGGGAGAAAATGGAGTATGTGGATTTAACCGCAGTGCGGAAAATACATCGATGATATTTTTTTCGACATTTTGAAACCTCAGCAAGACCTTTTCGTATAACGGCGTGTTTTTCTTTAAAAAGGACTTATATTTTGTTATCAAATTAGTTTCTATTTTCTGGTGGTGTTCTACCCACGAGGACGATATTTTGCTTTTACTTTTTTCGATTTCAGATTCATTCCCGTCACCATCGTTGTCGCCATCATTTTTACTTTTTGATTTGTTTTGTCCCCCAATTACGGTCGGGCTAGAGTTTTTAAGCTCTCTTCGCTCTGAACGATTTAGATTGTTATGGTTTTTTCTCACGTGATTGTTCATGTGGGCAAAAATTTTATTGCATATTAAGCACAAAGCCCCCACATCATTTTTATTCGATGTGTAAAAGGATACTTGCTGTTCGCATTTAATTAGTAGATCCTTCGTCGTTTTGCTAATTTTATCATGGTTTTTCGATTTCAAATGGTCGTTAAGAGATCGGTGAATGACCTATAAAAAAATAAAAAAATTATTAAATACGAGTTGGTTACCGATAGGAAACAATATGAACTAGTTTTGCGCTATCTTTCAACCCACCTTAGAGCAAAAATAACACTTAATTCCCCTGTTTTTGAACGACGTGTTTTCTTCTTTTTCGGAGAATGCTCTCCCCCCATCTTCCTCCTCCGATGGTGTGCTCGTAGTAGTTGTAGGTTTCTCATTAATTCCGTCGTAGATGTTGAAATAAAACTTCATCAGATGCTAACGCAGACGAAGAAAATATATATATATATAGTATAATTAATCTCACTATGATAGTCATATATATATACTATATAACATATTTATTATATATATATATATATATATTATATATTTGGCAACTTTATTAATACTAATATTAATATTATTAATAATGGTGTGTAATAAAATTCACCATCGCTACAAATTGACCACTGTGTAAAAAAAATGAACAAAAGTATTTATATCGTTTTAAATGATTTAATAGCCAAATTAAATTTACCAAAAAAAATAAACGAATATATTTTATAAATTCAAACTTACGCGTAGAGTCTTTATAGTAATAGTCATATCCTAGGTAATTGTCTTGATGTAGGATATCTTTTCCACCTTCATCGGTTGATTTAACAACGGTTTCAATCTTTTTTTTATATCTTTTGACGTGAGTGGTTTCTTCTTCTTTGTCAGTTTCTGACGTCGATGAATTGGATTCACCGGCTTTCGAAGATAATTTTGAAGAATTAGAGCTATGAGAAGATGGAGATGAAATCGACTTATCACTTTCTTCCTCCTTGTGAGATTTCATATTCCTCATAAAATCGAGCAGTTTTTGCTTCTCTTTTTCGCTCAAATCTTTAAACTTTCTCCTAAATTTTTTATCCTTATCCTTAGAGCAAGAACGCGACTTCTTTTTCGATTTCATTTTTACAGTGTAATCTGAAATTTAAGCAATGAGAAAAAGACAATATAGCTAGTTTTATTATCATCTATAACATCATATTTTAAATTTAGTCCTAAAAACTTCCTATTGAAAAATTTAAAATGCATTTTATTTTATAAGGTATTAACTAACGTTTCTTAAAAAATAAAAAGTTACGAAGGCTTGCATATTTGTGCAAATTAGAATTCAAAACGTTACAATTTGTAAATGTGAATTTTTGATAATAATCTACAAAGAATGAGCATGTTCTCACATTTTCTATATAACACAAATTTAATGTCAAAACTTATATAATATATTTTATTATTATTTTTATATTATATATAATTATTTATATATAGATATGCATATCCTTTTTCCAGTATCCTATTGGTCATAATATATATATATATATATAATATATATATATATATATATATTATATATATATATAATATATATATATAGTATATAATTCTCTAAATTCTAATTTTGTGAGTGCGATTTCTCAAATAAACAGTTACGTATTTTATTAGAACGTTTCAAAAATAAATTTTATTCCGCATTAACGCCTTCCTGATTGACTTTTACCCAACCTAAGAAACACCTGAACTAATGGATAAAATATATATATTGTCTAAAATAACATATAAAATATTTGAAGCATCACTTTACAAGTTGTTGAGAAATTGACCGGAAAAAATTAGTGAAATCGAAATATCTGCTTAAAATGAAAAGTTTAATTTAAAAATAAACACTTTCGATTATTTCTATAATATTGAAAATTAATTTCCAAATTACCAAATATGAAAATTCTTACGTAAATGATTCAAAATATACAACACCGTTTGAGACAAATATTCTCATACGCAATGCAATAACAATTTATTTCGATTGGGTATTGTATTTTATTTTTATATAACTATTACACAAAATTCTCAAAAAGATCATTTTCATACACATAATTTCAAGGGAAACATACCTTATAAATTATATTTATTTGTAAACTTATTTCGTGGAACTAAAAACTCATGCAAATTATTCACAGGCAAAATTTCTCACGTATATGATTTCCAAATAGCATATTTTTCTTGAAATAAACTAACCCTTACGTAATTTTTGAGTAATTAAACTTTAATTTTTTGTATATATAATGTAATTTGACTTTCCATCAAAGAAACAATGGATAAAAAATATCTCTAAATGAAAATTTAACACTATATCAGTTATTTTAAAAGCCAAAAAAATTCATTTCCAAATTACCAAATATGATTCTTACGTGAATGATTCAAAATTTACAACATCGTTTGAAGCAAACATTTTATTATGCATTAACAATTTTTTTCGATTGGGTATTGTATTTTTATAGCTAAACTAGTTACTATTACACAAAATTCTCAAAAAGATCACTTTTTATACATATAATTTCAAGGAAAACATACCTTATAAATTATATTTATTTATAAACTTATTTCGTGGTACTGAAGAAAACTCATGGAAATTATTCACAGACAAAATTTCTCACGTGTATGATATCAAAATAGCATATTTTTCTTGAAATAAACTAAACCTTACGTAATTTTTGATACATTAAAAATTTTAGTTGGTTAATATATATATATATTATATTATATATTATATATTAATATATATATATATTTATATATATCATATATAATATATATTATATATATATAGTTAATATCCTACTATATATCATTATATTAATTACTATAACATAACCGGTCATAAGTACGATCTAATGTGATCGAAATGAGCGATTTTATAAACTGTTACTATTTTAAAAAAATTTAAAATATAGTTTTATTTTCATTAACATTGTGTAATTTTACTTTCCATGAAACAAATAATGGATTAAAAATATCACTAAATTAAAATTTAACTATATACAAGTTATTTTAAAAGCGAAAAAATTAGGGAAAACGAATACCACTTAACGAAAAGTTAAAAAAAATTCAAACTTCGTATTTCGTAGTATTGAAAATTCATTTCCAAATTACCAAATATTAAAATTCTTACGTAAATGATTCAAAATATACAACATCATTTTAAACAAACATTCTCCTACGCATTAACAATTATTTTCGATTGGGTATTGTATTTTTATAGCTAAACTAGTTAATGTTACAAAATTCTCAAAAAGATCACTTTTCATACACATAATTTCATGGAAAACATACCTTAACAAATTATATACAGTGATATTTATATACTCTATTTCGTAGTATCGCAAAAAATCTCATGCAATTAACTCACAGAGCGTTATAATTTCTTTACGTATATGTAATTCAATATCATAACTTTTCTTGAAAAACTAACTTTCCTTGACGTAATGTTTTGAGGATTAAAAATTTAGTTGGTTTGATAATAAAAATATATATATTATATATATATAACATATATATATATATATACCTGTTAGGTATGATTATAAATAAACAAAAAGTATTAGATAATATTATTATATATATATAGTATATTATTATATATACTATATATATATACTATAATCATTAATAGTTATTATAAGTACAAATTGCGAACTGAAAAAGTTCATCGAGGAGAAGAAAATCGATCTCAACTTTACTAGTATCCGCAATTTAAGTTCTTGCATTTTTCACTAATTTAAATCGATATGCGAACTGAAATAAAGTTTTTTCGAAGAGAGACACGAGAGGTGTGGGGGGAAAGAAATAGCTGTCGTATACCTTATCCTTTTCAGTTCGCAAATTTAAGGCTCATTTCCACTAATTTCGGCCAAATTTGTTAGGCTCATTCCTAATTTTCGGCTAATGTTAAGCGCTGCATTTTCACTAAATTTCAAATCGAAATGTCTGACTGAAAAAGTTTTTATGAGGAGAGGAAAATCGATCTCCACCGTTTTTCAATTTCGCAAATTTATGGCTCATTCTACTAATTTCGCAATTTAATGGCTCATATCACTAATATTCGCAATTTAGCTCTATTCACTAATTTCGCAATTATTAAGGCTCATTCTATTAATTTCGCAATTTATATGGCTCATTCACTAATTTCGCTAATTTTAAGGCTATTTCACAATTTCTGTCCATGTTGAATGGCTCAATTCATAAATTTCGTCAAAATTTTAAGGCTCATTTCACTAATATGAATCGAAATGCGAAACTGAAAGTGTGTTCACTGATCGAAGGGAAAACCTCGAGTCACCTTTTCAATTCGCAATTTAAGGCTCATTCACTAATTTCGCAATTTAAGGCTCATTCACTTGAATTTTCGCAATTTATAGGCTCACATTACTATATTTCGCATTTAAGGCTCATTTACATAATGGTTGCGCCAATTAAGGCTGCATTCACTAATTTTCGCATAAGGCAATACCATTTCACCTAATTTCGCAATTTAGGCTCATTTCACTAATTTCGCAATTTAAGGCTCATTCACAAATATAAAATTTAATTGTCATTCACTAATTTCGCAATTTAAGGCTCATTCACTAATTCGACATTTAAGGCTCATTCACTAATATAGAGATCGAAAGTGACGAAGCTTGAAAAAGTTTTCTGACGAGTAGGAAATCGATCCAACCTTAAATTGTCATTCGGATTGTAATGGCCTCATTTCACTAGATTCGATCATTTAAGGACTCATTCACTAATTCGCAATGTTTAAAGGGCTCATTCACTTTTCGCAAAATTTAAAGGCTCATTCAACTATTTCCAAATCGAATGCGAACTGGAAAAAGTTTTTTTTGACCGAGAGGAATAATCGATTCACAGCCTTTTCAATTCGCATTTAAGGCTCAACTTCACTAATTTCGCATTTCAGGCTCATTCACTAATTTCGCAATTTAAGGCTCATTCACTAATTTTCGCATTTTAAGGCTCATTCACTAATTTCGCAATTTAAGGTTATTCACTAATTTCGCAATTTAAGGCTCATTCATTAATTTCGCAATTTAAGGCTCATTTAACTAATTTCACCATGCTCATCACTAATTTCGCCAATTTCCTATAAGGCTCATTCACTATTTAAATCGAAATGTGCGCTAAACGTGAATAAGTTTTTTTGAGGAGATGGAAAATGATCCACCTTTTCATTCGACATTTAAGGGCTCATTCAACGTAATTTGTTGCGCTATTAAGGCTCTATTCACTAATTTTCGCAATTTAAGGCCTCATCACTAATTTAAATTGATAATGTCGAGACTAGAAAAGTTTATATATCTCCGAACGGATGAGGAAAAAATCGTATCGCACCTTTTCAGTTCGCATATTTAGGGCTCATTTCATCTTAATTTTCTACATATTTATATTGGCCTTCACTAATTTTCGATATTTTAAGGTCCATTCACTAATTTTTAAAATGAAAATTATTCGAACTGAAAAATTTCCGAGGAGAGGAAAATTGATCCACCTCTTCAGTTCGCAATTTAAGGCTTAATTCTCCACATAATTTGCAAATATATTAGGCTCATTCACTAATTTCGCATTTTAAGGCTCATTCACTAATTTAAATCGAAATTTGCGAACTGAAAAAGTTTTTCCAGGAGAGGAAAATCGATCTCACCTTTTCAGTTCGCAATTTAAGGCTCATTCATTAATTTTTCGCAATTTTAAGTGCTCATTCACTTAATGTTCAGCAGAATTTTCCAACTTTCAAATCCTGTTTTTGAACAATGTTTCATATTCATATCTTTCAGATCTTTTGCAAAAATGACTACGAACTCGTAAATTTTGCAACAGATTGGTCCCTTATACTCTACAAATAATTAAACATAGAAAATTTTCTGAATTTTTTTGAGCTAGTTAACGAGATATTTTTTCAGATATATATTCTGTCATAACGTCGTCGTTTGCCCTAAGATATAACCTCATTTCACTAAATTTTTTTATTAAAATCGTTTTGCTGAATCTTATTATCTTTCCCCTTGTCGCTGACGATGTAGCGATATAAAGGAAATCAGTCTATTTAGGCAGAATATTAATAAATTGCGAAGCTTTAATCGGTAATTTAAAGATAAGCTGATAATGCTACTTTTGAAATAACCACACCGGAGAAGTATTTTTTCGAAGATAAATCTATTCTTCGTACAAAATATACCCCATCTGCCGAGAACGATCAAGGTTTTACGGGGGTGTAAAAATTTCGACATCAGTCTCAACTGGGAGAATTAACTTAAAGTACATTATACATATAGAAAATGCCCTTTGTTAATTGTTATATTGAAAAAGCCATAAGTTATGTTGACGTCTTTCACACGTTGTTACTATAATTCTATTTACGTAGAGATTTTTACTAGATTGTTATTATTTATTATATGATTAATAATAAGTGAGTATGATATTGATCAGTAGTTCGTAAGTTGCTTATATCTCTTCTACGCCTGTAAGAGAGAGTAGTTTTGAAACTGTTGAAAAGATATTTTCCGGTGAAAGGATATACCTTGTGTGTTCGAAGTGCAGGTTGTATTATGACTAAGTTTTGATATCATATGATCTCTCTCACATTCCGCGTAGAGATATATTACGCTGAAAGCTCCAACTGAAGCAATTGTTAATATTCTCTTAACATGGATTGTGCTACACGATCGCTTAACAGACAATGCAAATACTGGTAAATTTACCCTGGGAAGGTGGCCTAGGTGCAGTCTAGGCGCCGCTACTTTCTAAATTACATTTAATAACCGGCTTGGCCCTAGAGATATATTCAAACCTCGGGCTGTGTTAATCGGTTTCATTAAAGACTTGTATCTAATAATTATGATGGTTCTTATATTATTTCTTATTTATAAGGCTTTGGTTGCAGTAAGTTAAACCTGTTTACGATTTTGCGTAGAAGATAATTTAGTGCTATATAGAATACCAGGTTCAGTAGGAGAGTACTTAATACAGAATAAATACGAATCCACAAAGTAACTCCCTTATACTAGAAGGCGTGCTGTTGAAATTGTATCGAGCGACTCGCAAAATGTAGGTTGATAGTCACGCTGTAATGTTATGTCTGCCCGAATACTGACTATGTTGATTTGATGGATCAAGCGCAAGGCACGAGACCTGTGGTGGTTGTCTGACATGGCAGCGGGGGACAAGCGACGGTTAAGCCTGGTGCAGAAAGACTTAAGATGATGAGAAATATGAGGGCACTTTTCGATAAATGGCAAAGCCAGTGTGCGTAGTCCGTTGATCGGAAATGAGAGAGGAAGCCGTAGGTTCATGTGTTAGATGGAAAGTGGAGAGCAGAAAGTTGAATAATAGGTGATAGAGTTCCGCCTAGGGAGCGGGGCAGACAGTAAGAACGGTGAAAATATAGGGGTATGGACTAGGGACACTAATTCATGGAATTTGATAGGACCGTTTCAACTGAAAAGAAGGAATGAGGGGTGAGATCACAGTAAGTGTGGATATAGTAGATTTAGAAACGTATAAACGGCTCGGCATGTATACTTATAGAGCTGAGTTACAAAGGATATATCTACTAGAAATTCGTAGATTTTGTAGATATATTAGGAGTGGGCTTTCGAGAAGAGTTACAATCTATTCTGCATCTCTAGATTCCTCTTGACAAAAGTCATCCACAAGGCGTGTTCTCTGCCCTGTCTTCGCAGTAGATAGGGGGCAGCGGCACTGGAGATAACAGAGGGTGACGAAGTTTGTATAGTCTCGGTGTGGGCTGTATATCTATAGAGGATGAGGTAATGAACCTGAATACAACTGTCTGCTCAGTGAGACTCCGAATAATCACGAACTACTCCCTAGATAGGCTTTACTTTCAAACGTAAATTGTATATAACAGATAGCAAGACCGCGTGATATGAAGTGAGGTCATTTGTTAGGTCAGGTGCCCCAGAAGTGGAGTGATTGTGGATAAGGATGAGAGAGAGAACTATGAATTCTACACACACTGTGAAAATACCCTCTCCGAATGTAGGTTGTTGTGCACTCGTAGAGGGTACGAAAAGTAAATGTATGATCCAGGTACATATCGGAGAGTGTTACATGATAGCAGTATATTATGGGCATTGATCATGACTTTAGAAAGTCAATAGAACAAGTCAATGCGCAGATATAAAGCTCAGTAATGTCGATTCGTACAAATCCATATCGGATCCGATTGTTCCGTTTTAAAAACGTTGATCGAGGTATCTGATGCATGTGTTAGGTGTGTGTGACGAACGTGTGTTCTCGCGTGCAGCTGGAGAAGGGAAAGAGTCTGTTGCCGCGTTCTTTCTATGTTACGAGATAGAGTTGAATATAATATCGCATAATGATTTGGACTGTTGCAATGCAATTTTCATTGGGACACGATGTCAGCATACGAGTTTTGGTGAAGAGAATTTCTGGTTGGGAAACGTGAAGTTTTTCTGCCGGACGCCATAGGCGGGGATAATCATATTCTTTATTGTTGCGCTCACGGGGAGAAAATAGAGGTAGGCAATAACTTGACAAGACTCGATATAAGTGAGTTTGGGAAATAACATGTTCTTAAAGCCACGACGTTGGAAGACTTGTTTAGGTCAAAACTAAAGTAAAATGTTGGGGGTGTGGGCTAAATCGGGGATACCAAAAATAGTAGCAATGGTAAGGTTATTAGTGTGATATAATTAAAACTAGTGGTTTTACGAGGATCGGCAAATAAATCAGAGGAACGAATATTACTTCAAAGAAATGTGGGACTAGGACTATGTCTTATGGAATTATCAGTGAACAACAAATTATAAATAGAGCACTTGCTCTATGCTCTCAACACACCTGCTCCATGGCGCATTTAGGGGAAATAATTGAAATTGTCTAAGAGTAGTGCAGTATGACCCATAAACGCAAAAGAATTAGCTGTGTATGTTATATCATTGACGCATCGTGTCATTCAGCATTAATTTTACAACTGGGGTCCATTAAGAATTGATTATAATCGCGTGAATGGGGAATTATTTAAATTGTCCTGTCACCGATCCAAAAATAATACCTTAACAATGTTTAGAATTTTAATAATGAAACTATTAAAGAACTATGAGTATTATTCACTTATTAAAATGCAAATATATAAAGTTCTCCTGCTCTTTTTATTAAACGTTATAAGAGGAAGAAAGGGTGTGGTTGGAGTGTGATTGAGAAGTCATAATATGAAAATATTTAAATATATAAAATAGAAAGACCAATATAATATTAAATACAATTATTTATGTCTAGATAATTTAATGATTTTAGGAGAATTTTATAAATAGCTCACCAAGACATGTATGGAAGATCGGTTCCAGAGGATTAGTCAAAATTTTTTATTCTCACGCAGTTTTGCTATCACTATCTAAATTGGCTTTGTAATCACCACCTTAACGGAAAACATCCTAGGCTGAAAAAAACTTAGAATTGGACGGACTTAGCACCCTAATAAGTAACACTTCTATCAATAATGCCTTTGGGGACCATGAAAAGATTAAGTCACTCTTCAACGCAGAAGTTGAGTAAATTTAAATAGAGTCTTCTTGGTAAGTCGACCCAGCTTATTGGCCTAACAAACATCTTGTGAACAAAGATATTATCGAAGGTATAAAACAGTTCATAATGAAATAGAGAGTCAGTTATCATTGTATAGACTCTGTCCTTTATTTCTTTTTGGGCAAGTTATGGTATAGGGAAACTTCTTACGAAACAATAAAATTGCATATAGTGATTTACTCGTGTCTAATACGGACCAGAGATTAATCGAATGTTCTCAGGGATTAAATCTCATATAATAAATAAATTGTATAACCGCTATGCAAAAATAGTAGCGTTAATTTTCTTGGAAGAGAGAGAACCAAAGTTCATGGGCACTCTGCAGGTTTCATCAAAAGAAAAAATCAAAGAATTATGGGCCAAAAGGCCAATCTTTATTAGCGGTCCTTGTAGCGCATAAAGTCAAATATCTCGAACGACCAGTTGTGTGGTGAGGTAGGTATGCACGTGACGTGTTAAATAGATTGGCCAGAATTTAAAAATTCGGAAGATAAAACCCGCTGATCCAATCACATTACCTCTAAAAGATTATTATGAAATATTATTTAAAATGTTTCAATAAATGTGGGAGGAGCTTGATTAATGCAATGTTGAGCGAGCGAGAAAGACGCCATATTCAGTATTTTTCCTCGACTAAATAGTGACTTTATTATTCATCACATATAACTCCCAGATATAATTTCAGACTAGATAGATGCACACGCAACTACGACTTCACTATAAATATCTGTACTAGGAGGATAAGGAAGTTAAGGGGAGAGAACACGTGACAACTGGACTTTGTAACAATGTGGCGAACTTGAATACCAGCCACAAAGTGGAAATTCATTGTAAATGAATCACTATTTCACAAATTAAGTTATCAATTAATCGGATAAAATATATAATTACACTACTAGAGTGAAAGTTTTCCACGGAATAGAAGGAAATTGCATGCATTAAGAGGTGTGGATGAGATATATGCTAGTGATACACGGCGTATACACTGATTATCTGATTAAGGAGTGATATTATTAAATATTCAAAAGGTGTAGAATTGAGCTGGAATCGTATATTAATATTTATAGAAATTATATCGGAAAAAGCATAGAAGAGACTGATATTATACACAACAGGAAATCCAATAAATAAAGAGGCAAATGGTTTCATTTTGTGTGTCACGAACACTACTGTTAGCACCGGAAGAAGTAACGATTAGAAAACCACTAAAAAGATATAGTTATTTTTTTTATATACTGTCTCGAATAATTATTTATTCGAAAATGCATATCAGACGAACTATGACCGATCAAATTGAGTGAACATTTTAACAAAAATTGAGTAAATAACGTTTCTAATAATAAACATTATAGTTGAGGCATTCAGAATAGAACGAAGATTATGGCACTCAACATCTGTTTCATTTATGTGATCGCGTTTGTGTATTTTCTCTAGTGACCGATCAGTGTTTACTGACGAATCAGTTCGAAACCATCTACGATAGTAGAAATAAGATATACTTAGAGAGCACTTACACAGTCGCTATACCATTTGGAATGATAAATTTATATGCATTTACTCGAAGTAATTGAATTTGATTTGACGTAAAAGATACGCGACCCGTGTACTATAGATCCTCATATATGCCTGATATCATTCCTCAGGTAAAGTCTGCAGGGCTGATGGGATATATGGTAGAATTCCTGAAAGCACGGGTTACGTGGCGTTTTGAAGACACAGTGAGCAAAGGCAAGATCTCGTAATGAACTATTTGCTTGTAATATAGGAACGAGTGACGCGCCGAATGCAGATATTGATAAAACGAATAATTAGATAAGATCTGCGTGAATCTTAGTACCAAGGACGAAGTCGTCGCGGAACACAGGCAAATGTTTAAATCGCACACACTCTTCTACTATTATAATAGAAGAATGCTGCTAGTAAGGTGTGAACGATTTTGTTTGACATTGGTCAAGGGATAAAAAAGCTAACTTACAGCGATATCATCCAGGTTCTAATCTTGGGATATTAATCTTATATCTACATTGAGGTTTACGTTAAATGGTTCTGGCGGAAATAAAGTTTCAGACCATAAACATCATCATCGTCAATGGGAGCTTTCCACGATACCCATAAGTTAGCTACTATTCGTCTCTTAAGGGATGAATAATCAAACCAACAAGTAATGAATACCCATTCTTGATATATCTTATGTGTGGAACTAACCCTAGACCGCTAGAAAATTCTAGAAGATTTTGGACCGCTTTACTCCACGAAAGGGTAAGAGTTACCACCTATGCACACCCACAAAACCAACTTTTTATATGTGAAGACATTATTTTATTTTGAAGAAACGATTACAAACGTTAAGGTTTATTATTGAATACACAAAAATTGACGAGAACTTTCGAGTTAATTAAGAAACACCTCAATTAGTTATAAAAGAGTTTTGTAACAAGTTCGAATGGAGCGATTCCCGAAGAATTGGCCGATTGTGAAAAGGATTTTTTATGAATCCGCATTTCACGACCGTGGGTAGTAATTATATGTGAAAAAGTGCAGTATTATCGAGAATATAAGATATAGAAGGATAGACAAAGAGGTTTGGAAGAAATAATGAATTTTATAAAAATGGCTAAAAGCAACCTCTCTTATGATAAACCTGTACATTAATCTTCTTTACTTTAGAAATAAAAGATAGAATCTTGAAATTATTATCAGGTTATAATATATTTTGGGGCAGACCACTGGCATCTAATCGGACAAATTTTACGTTTTTAAAGTAAGCACTTTTCAATTTTGGATGACAAACGAAATTTTGTTGTAACAGAAAGTGAAATGCCCTTGTGTTTTGAGAAAATTCGGTTAAAAAGTTTAGATTTAATATCAGAGATTATCGGTCTACCTGGCACAGGGGTGTTCAAGAAAATACCCGTGGACGAAAACGATTTGCCACTGGTAAAGTAGAGAATTAAAGTCATCGAATGATGTAGGTGTGTAAGCTCTTAGTCTAGAGAACCGGAATTATAAATATCACTAACAAATCCCGTCTATGTTTAACTACTAATAGAGGCCGCGGGAGACGCACAAAACACAACACTGCAGAATAAAGAGAGGTGTGTACAACAGTTATAACCAGGAGGAAAAAAATATTGTTTCCGAAGCTGAAGTCGTTGCACATGTGATGTCTGGACCATCGATTCGATTTGAGAATATGACTTTTCACCTCTCACATTTTGTAATTAAGTATCCTCTGAATGAATGAAAACGTATTTATTATCTTATGTCATCATTTCGCCTTGTGATGTGCCGAAGCAGAAATTTTAAGTAAAAGCACTATTTTAAGGTAATAAATTCGTCAGCAGCGCGTTGTATTACATAGTTGCATGAGAGAATTATAAAAAGGAATATGCTCTCACATATTTTTGTTGAGAAACGCATTTATAGAAATGGTTGGTGATCCACTTTTGAAAAAAGGAATGTGCGTATTACAAAACCCCCAGTCGCGAAAGTAATGGTTGATAAAATATGTTCATAATGAATGAAGAGAGTTGAAGATCAATCATAGGACGGCGCGCAATGAATTTGGAATAAGAAAAATTCACTAACAGAATTTTTCATGTAAATATATTAAAGATATACCATATTTGTAATATTAATAAATTTATTAATTACATACTATTTTAAAACAACATCTCTTAATATAAAATATCAATATTCCTGTGTATTATTGTAAATAATACTTTAAATCCATTATTCGAGTCGATTGGTGAGTACGTTTCAGTTTATCTTGTGCGAGCAAAACGAAATTGAGAGTAAATCGTAACCGATGCCAAGAAGAGGTAATACCTGAATAAGGTGCTAAAGACGGAGCGTTTTCTTAACGCCTTAAAAATTTATATAAAGTGGGAAAAAGTCGTTTTAAAACCATTTCACTCGTGGTCGAGACGTGATTTGAATACCACGGTGAATATTGGTTTTTTTGTAGTTAAACTTCTCAGAAGGATGGCGGGTGTTGTGGGTCCGATATAGTCGTGGCACATCCGGTGATATCCCGAAGACACGTTCTGAAAGAAAGTTTGGTTTTCACCGTTCCGCGTTGAATCGCAAATGCCACGGGCCGGAAACCACGCGCAATAAGGGTTTTGCGACGCTACGCACGCTCGGCAAGAGGTGGCTTTGCCGCATCTATGCAAAGGTATTGATTTCACTTCGGTGTCGGTTATAACGATCAACTTTGGGTCTCCACCGTCAGACCGTTTCACTATCAGAAGTTTATTTATCGATACGGGGGTTTCGAATAAACGAATTTCTTCGACGATGATTGGACTGACGCGCCCTTCCTTCTCTTCAGAAGGCGCGTTAATAACCATCAACACTTTTCCATTGTCGGTCGCGATGAATACGACGTCAACGAAGGCGCCCGGGTACACCGGCACTCGAGGATCGACGGTAAGTTTTGTGAACTTGTACTCGAACGAGGCTTTCATAATCAACGGTCTTCCGTGGAATGGCGAGACGAGCCCATCCATGAGAGGATGAGAGCGAATAAAATCGATATTTTCTTGGGGAAGATCTCGGCTGTCATTCACGCAGACGCCTGGACGAGGCTCGGGAACCCCGCTATAAGGAACGGTTTTCCAGTTCGAGTCGAGACCTTTTTGCTCCTTGAAAGGACCGTCGAAGGTATCGAGAATGTCTCTCATCGAAAAAGAACAAACCGCCGACCCCGGGATAGAGTTCGGAGGTGTCGTAAAAATAGCGTATATCGCCTCATCATCGTAGCCGTCGCCGTGGCCGCCGTTAGCGCCC